>BMAO01001288.1:0-82125 GCA_019973975.1 Trichonephila clavata
TGTACGCTTCTACTTGCAAAGCATTAAGGCAGCGTTTCTCAAACTGTGGAAGCACGCTCCCAAGGAGGGCGTGATAACCCTACGAGGGGGGCTCGAAAAGTCGAAAATAAAAGATTTAAAATAATTATTAATTTACTGAAACGAAAAAAACAAAATACATTCTGACATATTAAAAAAATAAAATACTTATTTACACTGATATAGTTATAAATGTATAAGTACTGCACAGTTTATTTGATAATTAATTTATCAATACTAAATTAATACTAGATACTGTCAACTCCCATATATACAAAATTTAATACTTATCTTGATAATTTTTGTATGGTTTATAATTATAGTCATATTGGGGCTTTAGGGCCAAAGTACGTTATTATTACATTCAATACATTGTTATTGTATGAGAGGGGGTGCGATGAAAATTATGAATGAAAATTGGGTCGCAAATATTGCAAGTTTGAGAAGCACTTTATTAAGGGCATCGACTTCCACACCGTCAATCAATTTGACGAACGAAGTGGGAATTAACGGCTATAAATGTAAAACCCTTATTCCAATTCATTTAAAAACATCGGAAAAGAGGCTTTAAGCAGGTCTATCGAGCTTTGACCAAAAAGTCTTTTAATATTGAGGTCAAGATCAAGCACGATAACTACACTAGAACAGCTAAAAACATTGATCCTCAAGATGTTAATCATCAGGCTTAGTTTTGGGTAATCGGTCTTGTCATTTTTATTTACAAGAGTGAGTCGGAAAATAAGTTTACACCTGTCGATTGTGGGCAGAATTGTACATCAAAGTCACAACATAGAATAAGATATTAGAGATAAGACATAACTTTATTTTTCCACATAAGTACCAAATATATTGAGACATTTGTCATACCACTTGATAAGCTTCAAAAAGCCTTCCAGGGAAAACTCTAGGCTTTGCATACGGAAGAAGCGTTTAACGACTTGTTTGACTTCAGCATTGCTTCCAAAGCGCCTTCCACCGAGATTTTTCTTCAAAGCCTGAAACATATGAAAGTCACTTGGTGCGAGATGAGGAATGTATGGCGGATGGTGCAGGCACTCCCAACCAAGAATTGCAATATGGTTTTGCATTGCCGTCGCCGAGTGTTGTCTCGCTTTGTCATCCAACAGCAGAACACCAGATCTGAGAAGCCCAGGCCACTTTTTCCGAAACGATCTACTTGATCGCGGTCGACCTCTACCCAATGGTATATCGGTGTCTTGCGCGTTTACCTGATGTTTCGTCTTTCACCCATAACCGTCAAACGCTTCTTCCGTATGCAAAGCCCTGAGTTTTTTCTGGGGGGGGGGCTTTTTGAATCTTATCAAGTGGTATGACATATGTCTCAATGTACTCGGTTCCAATGTAGAAAAATGACTTTATGTCTAACCTTTAATGTCTCATTCTACGTTGACTTTCATACACAACTCTGACCACAATCGACAGAGGAAATTTATTTTCCGACTCACCCTTGTTTAGTATGAAATTGTTACCGATAACAAGTTAATGGTGGAAAATATGAAGCAAATATCTCGTTCTAATATTTCACTGCTGTCAGATTTCCTTCATATAGCATAATCAGATCAGTATGTCTACCTAAATAGATTCCGGTCCAAACACGGATTTGTTTTTTTTATGTAAATTTGTCTTTCATCAACATTAAAATAGTAGTTTCTAGTGCTTTGTTGTTTTCTGATCAGCGCACCTGAATCATTCTCCAGAATAAACTGAAATCTCGTATGTGAAAAGTGCAGAATTCCATCGCTGCATGGTTCAGTTAACGGACCCTTTCGTATCGGCAGTTTTTAGAAATATACAAGGTTTCCATAAAAGGACGCCCATATTCTGTACAGCCAGATTCCTGGGTGGAAGCACACAAAATGCCCGAAGAATATATTTGTACGATCTATAGTTAACGAGAAAAATACGGCAAACGATGATGCATGATGGAGCTCCAGCACATTTCTGTGCTCTTGTACGTGATTGCCTGTATGGTATACTTCTGGCTGCTGAATCAGTCGTAGGGGTTCACTTCTATGGTCTTACAACCCTTGGATCTCTCACCGTTGGATTTTTTTTTCTCTGGGGAAATCTCAAGGAATTGGTGTGTTGAAAAGTAGTGACTACTCAAAAGGACTTAGTTGCTCGTCTGCATATTGCTTGTACTCTGATGAACACCACACTGCTGCAATGTATGCAATCATCCATTTCACGGTGTGCTCAAGCTTGCCTCTATATGCATGGCGGACACTTTGAACATATGTCTTTATAAATATTTACAAATACTGCTGTTGTGATGTGTCTAATATGGCTGTGACGTCCTACTTCGTATTTCATATTTTTCTCGTAAACTATGGATCGCACAGGTAAAGTTCTCTGGGCATTTTTTATGTACTCCCAATGAGGCATTTGGCTATGTAAAGTTTGGGGGTTAGTTTTGGGGTCACTTTGTGTAGCTAAAAACATACACTTCGTGCAAAATACACATACTTTGTTTGGAAAACAACTCAAAGGGTTATATCAAGATGTTTTATTTTCAAATGTGTTAATTAGTTACTTCCTTAAAAAATATATAAAAAACTGTGCATCGACCACTTAAAGAAGAACTCTGGTTTTATTTATGCTACTCTCACGTCCGGCATCAATATCCAACTTTTCTATTGCGATGTTTTTCCTGTCGCGAAAAACTCAGGCAGAATTTAGGGTTTGAAACTTTGCAATGATGTTTAGACGATATGATTGTATTCCAATAAAAAAAACTATTATGTTCCTGAATAAATAAATGCATGTGGTTCTTCAGCCTGAACCGATGCAAATTATTCTGCTTGATTTTATTTTATTTTGTATCGCACTGTGAACCATCACGAGATCTATTGGCTACGGACCTCATAGCTCTGAACCACGGTCAAGCAGGATGACAACTGAGCTGAGCTTTGCCAATGGGAGGCTTTTGAGTCTCGACATATTCGAGCCCACGAGCTCGCAACCATCATCTCTCTGCTACGTAAGTTATTTTGCAGAAAAATAAGACATTCCCTGAAAATAATTCCTAATACGTCTTTTGCCACAAAAATCAATTTATAAGATGAATCTTATTTTCAGAGAAACATTAAAACTTATTTTTTTATAAATCTTACACTGTATCTACCCCTCCTCACTTTACAACAAACCATTAAGAAAAAAAAATCGCCAAAAAAATAACAGATATCACTTTTGTCGGCCTCAATATTGTTACCCGGTTAATTGTTTGATGAAATAAATTCATGAGTTAGAGACAAAATTAAGGCTCTTCTCGTCATAGTTGAAACTCGTTACCGAAGTGTCACGGATTCAAGTCCTATATATAATATCTCTAAATACCTGCCATGTAGAGGGGGCTAATGCTCGTTAAATCTGTCAAGGCTCAATGTCCTCCCGTTGGCGTGGGGCCCAGTTGTCTTTCTCTTCACTTGATCATGGTTCAAAATTAAGAGGTCCGTCACCAATAGCCCTCGTGTTGCTTTGTAGTTCGAAGTTATAACTTTTACTTTCACTCACTCTTCATGGTCGGTCTATAAATGTATATATACACTCAAGAGCTAAAACATTATGACCACCTTTCAATAATGAGTGGGCCCACCTTGGGCACGCAACACAGCTTCAACCCGGCTTGGTATGGATGCCACAAGTCCTCGGTAGATGGCCGGAGAGATTGTATCACATGTTTAAGCAACGGTCACGCAAATCCGAGATATTGCGAATTGGTGGTCTTTGAACTCTGAGATGCCGTCCCATGACATCCCAAATGCGTTCTATCGGATTGAGATCCGGTGATTTAGGCGGCCAGGACATTAACTGGAATTCAGCATCATGCTCCTGGAACCAGTCCAACACAATTTTAGCCCTGTGACACGGGGCCTTGTTCTGTTGGAACATTCCATTTCCAGCTGGAAAAACAGAGGCCATGTAAGGGTGAAACTGGTCCGTAATAATGTTCAGAAACCCTTTAGCTTCCATGGTCCTCTCTACCACAGTCACGGGTCCCAGAGAAACACAAGAGAACGTCCCCAAAGCATAATACCGCCCCCACCGGCCTGTGTATGACCTATTGTACATTGAGGGAGCAACTGTTCGCCTGGAAGACAGCGTATCCTTACACGGCCATCGGCGTGATGAATGACAAACCGTGATTCATCTGACCAGGCAATTCTCTCCCACTGAGATTCTTCTCACCAGTCGTGATGTTCCCGAGCCCAGAGCAGGCGCAGTTGGTGATGACGCTTGGTCAGCAAAGGCACACGAGTGGGATCTTTGCTGCGTAGCCCCATATCCAACAGTGTCTACTGAACAGTGTGCTCCGAAACTATTCTACTTGGCCCTGCATTGTATTTGTCTGTCAGATGAGCCACTGTCTGGCTTCGGTTTTGCTTCACCATGCGAGACTGTCTTCTACGACCTTTTTCTTTGATAGCGTGTGGACTTCCAACACCATGTCGTCTACTGCTGGTTTCACCATCATTCATCCTCTTTGCATAAGTACTAACAACTGTAGATCACGAACAACCCATGAGTCGCGCAGTTTAAGAAACACTTGTTCCGAGCCTTCGAGCCATTACAATCTGCCCTATTAAAGTCGCTTAGATCCGCAGCCTTTCCCATCACACATAGAAGTAAGTGAAAGAATGATTCTTCAGACTCTCCAGCAGCAATTAAATACCACTTCCACCTGATCACGTGCATTCCACGTCATCCAGACGAGATCATTGCAAAATGTAGGGCTGGTCATAATGTTTTGGCTCTTGAGTGTTTATAATTCCAATCATATCTTAACAGTTATTTTGAAATACCTAAATCCCAGTTTATATAATTAAAACATTTCATTCATATTCTTCCTTTCAAATTTAATTTAACTTGTTTACATTTGTTTTTCTATAAAAAATTTGCGCAAATTCATCTGCTACTTTTTTTTGCAGATGCTTACGTCAAAGTAAGCCTGACATCTGGTGACAACAAAAAGATCAAAAAGAAGAAGACGACAACAAAGAAAGGCGTCAGCAACCCAGTGTGGAACGAAGCCCTGAGTTTCGATGTTACCGAAGACGATTTAAAGCACTGCCACTTGGTGGTGAGTGTGGTAAATTGTCATCATGGCCACAGTCCTTTACTAGGAACTTGTGTACTGGGACACAGAGGACACGGTCAAGGATCTGTACACTGGGATGCTATGGTACAGACGCCTCGGAAGGCTATAGCCATGTGGCACCAGCTTTATATTTGACAACCAGGTTGAATGGTGCAACATTCAGTTGAGATGTATGTTATATTGCATACACAAAATGTGTATTGCAGAGCAATTCTGCTCTTTTGATCAAGATGTTTATTCGGTACGAGTCATGCTTTGATGTGAAAATATTCTTGCATACAAGCCAAGAGAAATGTGTTAATGTGTCGTTGGATTAGTATCTTTCTGTTCTGCTGGGTGTACTCTGGTTCTGCTTGTCACAGTTTTCCTAGTTACTGTTGTTTTGTATTGATTGTATTCCTTGGTAAAGGTAGTTTGCAATTTTAAGAAAACTTGTAAAATATTCGAAAACTCTTCGCCTTATTTTTAGTGTAGAAAGTAATTCCTTGTTTTATTTTTGTGTTACCTGTATGAACGTAAGCAATTCCATTTGAGTTTAAGTATATCATCGAATCCTTTAACATGTTAATGTATAAGTACAGGAATATTATTAAGAATATTTTATTTTAAATTAATGATAAAGGCTTCTGTTTAAATTTGAGTTTATTATATCAAGATAATTAGAGCAATTTGTTTATAAACTAGTGAAAACAATTTTTGAATTAAAGTTCTATATATAAAGAAGATTTTTTCCCTTCATTTTTAAAATGACTACTTAGTTATGAATAATAATTTAAATTGAGTTGATTTCATGTATTGTTAAATTCTTTAAAAAGTTCTTACAAAGTGTATAGATTCCTCTATATTTCCATAACAAAGTAAAAGAATAATACTCTGCTTTTATGGTGAGTAAAAACAATTTCAAAAACACATCTATTATCATTTTTGTTATTTAATTATGCCTTTTTTTCCAAATAATAATAAATATTCTTAGGTCTTTCGTCTGTTAAAAACCTCCATATTTCTTACAAAAAAGTTCTTAAACTCGGGGGGTTCTTAACCAATTTTGGCCCGAGAATCCTTTTTTACTATTGAGATAGAGGCTATGGAATCTTTGATGGATGGGATTTTTTTCAGTGGATAGCTTAACATTAATGGATAGCCCCTTTTCATACCGTATGTGCGATATATGTGTGTATATATAAAATAAAAAAAATTATGATAATCGGGTATATATTTAAAGCAAGTAACTTACTAAAAATATACTTTATTAATAAACGCATTCACTTTAATACAGAAATTATAGTTAAATAATTTGAAGTATTCTTAATACAATCAATATAGAGATGTAATATTATTAATGTAGGAAAAGTATAACGATATAAAATATTCTTAATGCATGTAATATAGCAATATAATATTTTGTAATGCAAGTGACATTTTTTTTTTTTGCAAAAATATGTAAAAGAAACAAATTTTAATTGCTAATAAGATATTTCTGAATTTAGAATCGATATCTTTCCAACACATACTGTAATTTACCCATGAATCGCTTGGTTAAACCTAACCCTAAATAGAATAACTTTAAAATATTTAAGAGGATTTTAAGACAAGTAACTAAAACTGGCTTAGGAAAAACTCTATATTTAACACATCATTTTCAAGAATACTTTGGATTTTAAGTACTTTTAAAAAGGAATTTTTCCGAATGATTTGAGTTAACTGTTTAAGTCGAAATCGATTAGTAAACATGTGACATAAGCAGGTAGGGTGTATAGAACCTATATTATATGACAAATGTGTGCTACTATGACAAAACGTTATACAGTTTGTGCTTGTTGTACGTGTAAAGTTTCATTTCGAATAATGTAGCTTAGTTGTGTCAGAGATCTATTTATACCAAAATTTCTTCAGAAAAGTCATGACTCATTTCATTTGTAATAAAAATAGAAATTAGAATTTTTTGTTTCGATTATCCCATGTCACAATGTGTGCACTGCAAAGGCTTTTGCTTAAAATTTTTAGATGTAATATCAATTAAAGGATTTTCCCGAACAAATTAGGTTAGATTTTATCCAGATGCATATTTTTTAAAATGTAATTAGTCATTCTTTTGATCTTCTTAATTAGAAGGAATATTAAGGCTTTTTTAAAAAATAATTATAATTATTTTAAATTATAACAATTGTATTTTACTTTTTTAAATGTTCTGTTGATTTTTATAGTTCATAGTATCTAATTTTGTGTTTCTTACTTTTAACTGGTATAATTTAACGTAGAATTTAAAGTGTTGCTTAACGTAATTTTTTTTTTCAAAAGAAAATAATTTAATCATCTTTTTTAGAAAAGCGACATTATTTTTTATTAGTTTAATTTATTTCTGGTTTATATAAACAAAATTTTTAAATCAACATATAATTTTCAAATAAGTATTAAAAATTTAATATAAATAACACGTAGAAGAGATGTTTTCAAGCATTTTAAGGTTCTTAATATACTAACACTAATTCTATCAGTCGTAATATTCCTTATTTCGAGATTAAAATTCAATGACCATATCGATTTTATAAGAGAGAATTGGAGTTCTTAATAATATAAATATTGTAACAGCATTGATTAGCATAGTTATTTCAAATAATCATAATCAATTGTCTTTATACATAGAATTCATTATAAAATATTTAAAAAAAAATTTTTAATCATTTTATTCTTTTGAAATAAAATGAAATATCTAAGTTTTCTACAGCAGCGAATGCTAAGACTATTTAAATGTTCGAAAGCCATTGCAATGCATACTGGTGACATTAAAATATGTGATGTTGACATTGTCTTATTATAATAATTATTAAGTCGTCACATAACTATGATGGCAAATTTTAGCTGTTCTTATTCTGTAACTGCACGGCTAGTACGCTTCAGAACTTGCATCTTTCATTTGGAAGAAAAAAATCCAGCAGTTTGAGTTTCGATAGAAAAAAAAGGTAAATTATTCTAAATTTGAAGAATACATTTCATTTTGTAATGAGAATAAAATATTTTTCAAACGAGGAATTTTTTGAAAAATTCTATTTTGAGAATTTAAAACTTTAAAAGTAAATTTAATAGAGACAATCTAATATTTTCTAATGAATCTTTTTAAAATTTGTGCAAAATTAGGAATAAAAAAAAATTATCAGTCTTCGTAAAATTTTAATTTGGATGCCATTTTGGTGGAAATAAACAGAGCTTATGCAATGGTTATCGGCTAGACTCTATTCTATTTCAAAAATACATGTAAAGATACTTCGACTTAATGTGAAAAAAATTACAGAAGGTTCAAGATTTAACTGTAAGTTTTCCAAAAACACAAAGAATTTTAATACTTTTATTGCATATAAAATATCAAACAGTAAAATAAGTTCACGAAATTATCGACAACACTGGGATAAATTGAATACAAGGTCTGTTCAAAAAGTATTCGAACTTTAGTCAGAAAAATTACCTTAGTTACTTTGCAGGATTGGGATTCTTATCAAATTCAAAGTAAGGCCCGTGCGCTTTCATACACTCTCTTAGAACCAGCATTCTTTCTACTGCCGAAAACATTTCTGAAAGAATTTTTTTGGAAGGGTATCCAACTACACCGTTGCGTTCTGCCTTATCTTATCTCTATTCTGAAAACGTGATCCTTTCAATGTCATTTTCATTTTCTGGAACAGCCAGAAGTCGCGAGAAGCCAGGTTCACAGCATTGATAATGTCCAGTAGGTCCTGTGCAACTGGAAAACGGAGTTCTTTCTATTCCACAGGCAGATGCTTCGGAACAAATTTCGCATCCGCTCTGTGCATCATCATACAAAATTATACGTGGAAATCCTGTACGAGACCTCATCTTATTCTGTAGTGCCTCATTGGTTAACAGATGGTCTTTCATTATCAGATTTACCACCTTTACACCAACAGTTGCATTTCGAACGGTCTGTGGCTTCCCAGAATGCTGGTCTATCTCTAACGACGTGTGGTCACTTTTGAATTGGTTAAACCACTTCTTCATTTGGGTAATCCCCCATAGCATCATCTCTAAACACTTACCGAATCTTACAAATTGTTTCACTTACAAATTTCACTTAAAAAATTAACCAAAAATTTGATGCATTACCTCTGCTCAAGTCGTTCAGTCATCTACAGAGAAATAAGAATTTGATGAACTCAAAAACAGCACTGCACGCAACTACTTGTTGGAAGCGATTGGTACACTGCAATGATGGGGGGGGGGGATTCAAGTATGCGCATTCAGCTGTCACCTTTGTCTGTGCACAGTGTCGCCGCTTTAAAGCCTCCTCTGTGCGCAGGAAAATTTAAGATCAGATAGTTTTTAAGCAGACCTTGTTCATAAGAAATTCATGGCACATTTACAAAATATTAAATCAACAGCTTAATCGTTTAGAATGGGCTATTGAGTTGCACCATGAATTCTGTAGTTTGCATTTTACCTAATAGGGGAAAGGGGGGGATAATGATTTGTCGTAGAGCATTTATTTATTTCTCTGCTGTCTTCTCGATTCAACATGAATGTTGAAGATGGAGTAATATGTTGTAAAATTGAGGGCTCTCTGTAAATATAAAAAAAAACGTTTAATTTACACATGACTCATGTACATTTCTTTACACATATAAAAAAATGGTTTCTCTTAGAACATTTATAACAATGTTCTTAAGTTCGTAAACTAAGCGAAATTATTACTCTGTCATAATGTATTATGATTAGTATCTTATTATATATTCCATAAATTATAGTATATTGTGACGAAAGTATTTTAATGTAGTTTTTGTATTTTAGATTGGGCATTTTTGTTAAAAAATATTAATACTATGTTTTTGTGATTTATGTGTGAAATTGATGTTCGTAGACAATTTTTCTATTTGAACTATAGTTTAATACATATTACGCACTTTGATATCTTGGTAGGTTTTTATAGGCATACAAAAAATATTCCTCATAATTTAAAAAATTCAAAACCACTTTTTTATATGTATAATTAGTTCAAATATGTGTTATGTGTATATCTAAAATTTACTAATAGATCAGTTTTCCTATAGAATTTAATTTATATAAATAAATATTGGAGTTTTTGCAAGTAATAATAAAAGAGCACAAATATTTATAAAACTTTTTTAATACTAAATAAATATGTCTTTAATAAAGTCTCAGCTCTGAATTTGTAGTTCAGTAAAATCAATATGTATTACAATAGTTCATTTCAAAATAAACTAATACGTAAAATCTCAATTATTAAATCAATATACAGCTGAGCTAAAAATTAGTGATAGTAATTAAAATTCAATTTTAAAAAATCCTATTTTGATTGAAATATATTTCAATTTCTAACAGTAATTTAAAAAATCATATCCAATTTTTTAAATTCTATTTTTAATAAGCTATTTATACTGTTTACTTGCTTATTACCCCTCTTATAGTTTGTAAGGAATAAGCTTTTCTTTAGAATACACTCTTAAAGAAATAAAGAAATTGTTTTGAAAATCCCCTTTAAATCGTGATGCTTTTGGAAAATTTTGAATTAACTTCAAAAAAAAAATTTTTTTCTATAAAGGAGTTTGGAAATTTATATTTTAATTTTTTTGGGAATAAAAAAAATGGCCTTTTGAGAAATTTTTTACATTTGCACTATCTATTAAAAAATTTTGCTAAGGAAATATTCAAAAATTATTGCCCAAAATTTACTTGTTTTTCACTTGATAAAGAAATACATAAATGAAAATTGAATTTGTAACAGAGGTTTTGTTTCAAATTCAAATATTTGAAGTATACATCTAAACTGGATTTTATATTTAAATCTTTTTTATGACAAAATGTACACTATTTAGTTGAAGAAACACTATCGCATTTTTTAAAAATAAAGAGGTTATTATTTTTATTAAATAAAACAATAACCTTGGAATTTTGAAACGATTTTTTTAATTTTTTGGATGATAAAAATCATACAAATGTATTCTATACCTGTAGTGCTTTGAAAAATATATTTGTAAACAACAGTTTTCTTTTTTAATTGACATGCTACTGAAATAAGAAAAACTGGTTTCTTTAAAAGGGAGTCAGCCTACACTAAAAAAACATATTGGAATCTTATCCCCAAATAATTTCTTATCATAGGCACAAGTTTTACACGTTTGCTTATCCAAACTATATCCGAATTAAAAAAAATTACAGCACAAAAATTACTCTATTTTAACTATCCCATATCAATCCATTTTTCAACTTTGCTCATAATTGCTCTTACGTAATTTAGGTGAAAAAAAACAAAAACAAATATTATTTTGAAGAAATTTGGCCATAATAATCGTAGTTTGCGTTTTAAGTACTCATAAGCCATCTTAAACAGTCCAAAATACAAATCTGAATGCTCTGGACATTTTAAATCTGTCAATAAAAAAAATACCTTTTTATTGAATATACTGAAATCCTTCAATTACAAAATAAACATTTTACATGACAAGTCTTTTAAAAAGTTGTTTTATCTAAGTAGATCTGCAAACCTTTTATCATAATATCTGTGTATATTACTCTAATAAAATTATCTTTATAGAATGTGTTGTTTCTTTTTTTCTTTTTTTGCGATATAAATATGATGCAGTAATCTTTAAGAATGTTGTCACAAAAACTTACTAGTCAAGTTTTTAACGAAATTTTAAAAACTGCTTTATATATATAAATATATGTATGTGTAATATGTATGTATATATATGAAGTTCTTTATGTGTTTTATGATATAAAATGTGTTGAATTGTGATAAAAATGTATATGTAATTATCATATGATACTATAAAATAATGCCGATGTATTAAATAAAATTTATGGTTCGATAATTACATGTGTTTCTTTTTTCAAGAAATATATTTCATTATATACCAACCAAATTTGATAGAAATCTATTTTCTATGTATACGTTTGAGATAAAAAAAAATTTCAGCAACACATTATAAGCTGTTTTAATGTAATAAAACTTGAATGGCAGGCAAAGGAATAATTAATCTTTTCATAATATCGTTGTGACTCAGTTATTGAAAACTAGTGACTATAAATATTTAAATTTAAAAATATATTTTTTGATTATTTAACATTATAAATATGTTTAAGTATTATTTCTATTTATTTTTACTCTTATATTTTATTATTTTTGTTTTTGTTCCTTACATTTTTGTAATATTTAATTATTTCGAATTGTATCGATTTTGATTTCGACCAAACGATATTTTATACTTAGATTGTGGCAATAGAATAAAATATTTCTTAGAAGAGTTTGTTTTTCTGAATATTGAGTTCAATGACTGTTGATGTTTAAATATTAAAAAAATAAGATTTCGAAACAATTTTTATAAATTATTTATTATTTAGTGTCACTTCTCCAGATGAAAAATAGCGATGCCATGGACTAATTTAGTTCACGGAGTTTTCAAAAAGTAATGTATATATTTCTGTATGTGTATATATATATATATATACTGTATATTCTCTTTAAGCTAAATTTTGATAGTTTTAGAGTTATGAAACTTTGAAAAAAAATACCGTATTATTAAAGCTAAACTACATTCACTGTAAATTTTATTAAATTCACTAAAAATAAAACCTTGGACATTAATAAAAACCTTGCACATTTAATAATTTTTCTTATTTGTGCCATTTTTTGAAGCAAACAACTCAATTCATGTATTTAATTCTTGATTATCTGAGATTTTACTGTAAAGAATTTTTAAAAAGTTAACAGAAGAAACAAAATATTTGCTGTTTTCATTTAAGTATAAATAATTACATGTTTGCATGTGTTGTCTTACAACATCATTTGGTAATGAGTTTGTATTTGAAAATTCGTTCCGTTTTGGCGGCGCAGGCGATAAAGTCGCCGAAAATGATACTACCGACGCCAAACAGAATATTCCAGCTTGTAACCCTTTACCATCACATTTCAAAATAAGTCTTGGTCTTTTCTTTTCATAGCGTATTTTTCATAATACATCAAAAATGGATGAAAAACCAATGAGAACTAATATTTATTAAGTTTTTTTATGCATGTATTGTGTGTTGTCGCCAATAACGCCAACTTGGCGAGATTTGCGCATGAGAAATGGAAAAGCACCGAAAATTCATGTAACTATACACATTGTTAGGATACTTACGTATTATCACAATCCATTGGCGACATTATATGAAATGGATTAATTGGTTTGGAAGATAATCATGACATATATTCACAAAATTAAATAATATTTTGGACAACAGATGGCGCTAGCATTGTATTAAAAAAATATTTCAGGGTGCAAAAGCGCTGTCTCGATCCACTCCTCATGATTGCTAATGGGCTCAATTCATGTGACGTCATAGTCACATGATAATGATAAACACGTGTTTTTAGCCAATCAGTACCGACGTTCTAGTCACACGATAAATGCAATCACACGTTTTCAGCTAATCAGTTCATGCTCTTCGTTGTTGCCAACTATTGATCTTTTCTGAAACTTTCTCTAAAATAAAATGCAAATTTGTCAACAACAGTAATGCACATAGGTAGACAAAATGCATTTTATTTCAAAGTACATGCATAAAATAAGATTTTTTTTAATTTTAAAATATTTTGAAGAAATTTAATTTTTATAACATTTGAACCTTTTAAACCAATTATAAAATTTAAAATTTTACCCAAGTTTTACAAGTAGAACAGCAAGTACAATTAGTTTGATGTTTGTTTTGAATTCAATAGAGAACACATTTTTGTCTTTATCATGTGACCGTCATGAATTGAGCCCATACGACACATACGAAATTGGAGTTGTTAACTTGGCGAGTTATCTTGAACGTTGGCGATTATTGGGTTAATACGTAAATACCATTGTTAGCTAAAATGATACTTCAGTACACTTAAACCTGTTTTTGTGCGGTGGATAGGGACCGCATAAAAGAAAACGCATAAAAAAAAATTGCACAAAACTTCACGAATAGCTATAAAATATAGTTTTCGGAACACAATTAAAAAAAAAAATTTATGAGGTGGATAGGGACCGCATAAAAAAAGTCTCACGTTTAAAATAACTCAAAACCTTACGAAATAACTAGTACATACCTGGAATTTCGCCAAACGTTTTGGAATCTGATTTAAAAAATAGACTTGCGAACATTTTTAAATATTTTATTTACATATTATGTGATTATTTTACACATACAAAACTTTTCAAAACGTATAAACATTATCCTTCGCAGTCTGACAATTTACGCGAACTTTCCTGTGATAAACTGGTTCAAAATCGCTTTCGTCACTTGAGGATACTATCTCGCACTCGTTTAGAGTTGACTTTTTTTCAGGTACCATATAGTCAGTGATTAGTTTTTGCGACGACTGTTGTTTCACTAGACGCTTGTATATGTCCCGGTAGCCAGATATGCACGACTGAAGCTCCTTTTGGAATTTTGAAGTTCTTTCAGAATTGGCATCGATTGCAAGAAAATGACATTCTAATTTATGACAGAGTTCGAGTCCTGCATAGATTTTATCTGCTGTCATATGATCGGGTTCTCTTTGAAACAGAGAGCTTTCTCTGAGAGAGAGCTTGCATATGACATAATTATTTTGTATTTTTTTAAATGTCGAATAGAGAGTTTTGGAAAGGGACTACTCATATAAAAAATCGAAAAAACTAAATGACCGATCAATCCTACTGATTTTTTTATTGATAACTTCGTCAATTATGTTCAATTTGATTGAAATTTTTATTTACCGCACACAAAAAAATCGCACAAAAAAAGACCGCACAAAAACAGGTTTGAGTGTATATGAAACCTATATATGCCTCTTTTTCAATAAGAAATACTATTATGTGTTACAAATATCGTAACGCTTTTCTATAAATAAAGAAACTTTCCATATAACTAACGAACCCCTAAGCAGCAAGATGAACGTATGTCTTTTTTTATTAGATTTATTTCAAAATAGACAGAATGTAACAATAAAAAAAAGTGATAACTGTAAAAGGTTGGCACGGACACAAAAAATTTGGTTAGTGCCAAAGGAAGTTATCAATCATGTAGTCATCAATTCTTTGTTATTTTGAATCCTCTTGATTTACAATGTCTGAGAGAGAGAGGAAGGCAATAGTCTCGTCCATTCAATCCAAATTCCAGTCAGGATTGAATTTTTTCTTTAATTTTGAAGGTCAAAGAAAATTGATTGAAATATTTAAAATTTATGAGCTTTGGAACCTGAATGAGTGGCATTTTGTGTTTTAGAGTAACAGCACAAGTAGTTATAATGAAAAGAGGAAAAATACTTTAGTGTCAAGTGGATTACTTTTAAGACTTCGTAAAAAAACATTCAAGAGAAATTCTTTATTTTATAAACGGTGTTCTCATCACATTCAGCCATCGCCGCGGTAGATGAGTGGTCTTGCTCACGATCTAGTGGCTGGTAGAGTTTCTGTTCAGTGGTGGGTTCAAGTCATTTTGCCTCTAAACAGAGATGGGTTAATGTACGTTAAATCAATCGCAGCATTAACTCCTCCCATTGGTGTTGTGTATTGCCAAGACGGTGTATAAAATGCAACCATTTGCATTTTCGCTTAAGTAGGATTTTGATAGATCAGATTTGGCTGTACACAAGAATGAAGGTGAGATATATTACTTCTCATTCATCTTTTAAAATAAATCCGCAAAATTTTATATACCGTTTATTTCCTGTACTTTTAAGAGACCGCAGTAATGCAGTTATTATGTCTCGAGTTTATGCTTAACTCTGTCGTGTCGCTTGTTTTGAGTCCTAGTACACCGCTGAAGGAATTGATGCTTTAAATTTGTCGAAGCTCTTAGTCTTCACACTTGCGTGGAGTGGAAGATTTGAGAGCGGTGTACCAGCTGAGGTGTCACTAACGTCACTCGATTGTAAATACAAATTGCGAGGTTCAGTGGCTACTGTACCTCGCAATTTGCTACCTTTGAAACACTTGTTCCTTTTGAGTCATATCAATCGTTAGCATCTTGTTACTTATTCAAAAAAAAACTCATCAACACCTACAGCATTTTCGAAATAAAATATGTACTACACTGCAATCATTTATTGTAATTTTTGATGGTGAATGCACTTAAAAATATATTTGCAAATAGGTGATGATTGTGTAGAAAACTATAATTATATATATGTGGGGGGGAGACAACAAGGGGCTAAAGCTTTTTTCTTTCTTATCATTTATTTAAAACTTAACAATTATTAATTAAAGAAAAGTAGCTAATTTCTAACATATAGAGTTCCATGATGTATCGACGACGGGAACGCCTGCACGCGCACCTCAGTCTCTTTCTCTCTTATCATACACAATGGTAACACACGTAGTTCAGGTGAAGCATGGGCGACCTTCACATCACACCACTTCTAGTATAGGGTATCTGGTTCCTTCTCGACCAGAACCTGGTTGTTGTCTTTCTTAGCAGCGTTGGTTCTCCGACCTCCTCGTCGAGACCTCTCGCTCGCTCATCTCTCTCTCTCCGAAAGTTTTGGTTTCGGTTTGGATCAGCTGCGCCTGCGCGCGAAGACTGACTGCTTTTCTATCTTTGAGAGAATCAATCTGATGACGACTCCACGACCACGGATCTATATATATAAAGGAGAAAAGCGACTCACTGACTGACTGACTGACTAATCACGAAATCTCTGGAACTATTCCACCTACAGACTTGAAATTTGGTAGACATGTTCCTTTGATAGAGTAGACATCAGCTAAGAAAGGATTTTCCGAAATTCGAAACACAAGGGGCGTTACGGGGGGTTAAGGGCTTTAATAATAATTGTTTCCATGTTTAAACTACTTGATGTACAATCTTGAAATTGGGTAAGCGGATTCCTTTCAGAGAGTAGAGATCCGCTACAAAATGAGTTTGGTGAAAATCGACCCTCAAGTGGCGTTGCAGGGGCTTAGGGGGCGTTATAGATAATTATTTCCATTTTTAAACTATCTGACGCACTGTCTTTAAATTTGATATAAACAGATTTCTTTCGTAGAATAATGATCAGTTACAAAACGGGTTTTGTGAAAACAGACTTCTAAGTGGCGTTGCGGGGATTAAGGGGCGTAATAAATAAATATATCCGTTTTTAAAACTACTTCACCTACCTGCTTGAAAATTGGTATGTTTGTTTCTTTCCTTGAGTATATATCCGCTACAAAATGAGTTTTGGGAAAATTGACCCCCAAGGGTTGTTGCGGGGGCGGGGGTGTAAAGGGCTTTATAAATTCCTATTTTAAGTAGTTATTAAACGTACAGTCTTGAAACTTAGTAAGCAGATTCCTCTCATAGGGTAGAGATACGCTAAAAATGGGTTTCGTTAAAATTGCCTCCAAGTGGCGTTGAGGGGACTTAAGGGGCGTTATAGATAATTATTTCCATTTTCAAACTATTAGACGCACAGTCTTTATATTTGATAAAGAGATTTCTTTCATAGAGTAGAGATCAGCTATAAGAAGGTTTTGTGAAAACAGACCTCTAAGTGGCGTTGCAGGGGAATAAGTGGCGTAAGAGATAAATATTTTCGTTTTTAAACTATTTGACCTACCTGCTTGAAAATAGGTAGGAATGTTTCTTTCATGGAGTAAATATCCGCTACAAAACGGGTTTTGAGAAAATTGACCCCAAGGGGTGTTGCGGGGGGTTAAGGGCAGATATAAATAATTATTTCTTTTTTTAAACTATCAGACTCACAGTCTTGAAATTTGGTTAGCAGATTCCTCTCATAGGATAGAAATACACTGCAAAATGTGTTTTGTGAAAATCGACCCCTAGGTGGTGTTGCGGGGGTTCAAGGGGCGTTATTGATAATTCTTTTTTGCATTTTTAAATTATTGGACGCACAAATTTTGCTAAGGATTCCTTTCATAGAGTGCAATTCCCCTACAAAATGGGTTTTGTGAAAACAGACCCAGAAGTGGCGTTGCGGGGGCTCAAGTGGCGTTATAGACAATTATCCCCATTTTTAAACTGTTAGACGTACAGTCTTGAAATTTGATAAGCAGATTCCTTTCGTAAAGTAGAGAACCGCTACAAAATAGGTTTCGCGAATATTAACTACTAAGTTTAATTTCGGGAGATTAAGAGGCTTAATCGATAAATATTTCCATTTTTAATCTATTTGATCATCCTGCTTGAAAATTGGTAGGCATGTTCCTTTCATGAAATAGAGTTCCTCTAACAAAGAGTAAAATGAAAATTGACCCCTAAAGATGTTTGCGAGGGGTCAAGAGGAGTTACAGAAAAAAATTCCTGTTTTTGATTGTTAGACCCATATACTTGAAATTTGTTAAGCATGTTTCTTTTGTTGAATAGGGATCCACTAAGAATAAATTTTAAGCAAATCAAGTTCTGGGGGTTGCAGGGAGTTACTTTGACGTATTGACAAAAAAAATTACTTTTTTCGAGCTACAAGGACTATAATAATGAAATTTGGTTTGCATTTTTCTTTTGTTGAATTGAAATCCGCTAAGAGCGGTAATTTTGGAAAACGGCTCTCAACGGGATTACGGGGATATTGATAGTAAAACTTTTGCTTTTTTCTGTTAAATTTAGACTTGAAATTTGGCTTGCATGTTCAATTTACGGAGTAGAGATCCACCGAAAATTGGTTTTGCGGGAATCCACTTGGTTTGAGTTACGAAAGCATCATTCTATGCTTCAATTTTAGAGATTTTTAGAAAATACAAATTAGATGAGTTCTGCCCTTTTTTTTTTATCAACAGGTGACAGTTACAGGTATAAGTATATTTTTCAATTCAATCGAATTCTTAATGCTAGGACTTAGATATCAATAATTTATACATATATATTAGGAGTAAAAATTTATAAAACATCATGAAATACCCAGCGAAGCGGGCGGGTAACAGCTAGTATATATATATATGTAATAATTCCCAGTAATATAATCCTTTAAAATAACTTTTAACTACCAATGGTCCATCCCTTCAGGACCAACGTTTTAGTAATAAGTTAATCCGCCGCCTAACGAGAGTATTTTAAACTACACCTATCCACCCACTCAGATCATGTGATTTGAGAAGCCTTTAAATACCGAGATTCCCGGGGTCCGTTCTCTTTCGTTTCTGCTTTGTGTTTCAACATGTAGTCGGCTGCATTGTGTTTGTGTGTGCTTCCATTGTGACGTCCCTGTAATGTTTTATGTGTTTAAGATGGATAATAAACAAGTTTATTCAATCACCGTACTGCCTTATCAATCTCATATAAAGAATCCATTCCAACAACATCGTCGTATTACAAGTAATCATATAAAGAATACCTTTCAACGGCCACGTCTATTTCATATATATATATATATATATATATATATATATATATATATATATATATATATATATATATATATATATATATATATATGTGTGTTTACCCATTTTCCAATATATATTTTTAATGCATTCACCATAATTACAATTATAGCTGTTCCAATACTGCACGAAAAGTAAAAAATTCCCTTGATTTTTTTTTTCTGTTTTTTTTTTCTTGGGTGAGAATAATTATTCTCTTGTTTGAAGAAGATAGTTCCTGAAACTTAACGCATATTCATGGAATTACTCCTTAGAATAGAACTAAGTTATGTTGATATTAAGTAGGACATTACACGCATGCTGCAGAAATCATTACATTTTAGAAACAAATACAGATAATTTTTCTTTCAAGAATGCATACACATTCTTGTACATTTAATTACATTCTCAAAGACGTAAGAAAGTTCTAAAAGTGTAATGTCGTAAATAAAAATAAAAACGATATCAGAAGAAAACTGAAACTTCTTTAATAAACCGAATTCTTTTCATTGATTTCCCCTCTGCTGCATAACATTATCAGCGAAATAATGACTAAAAATGATTTGGCTAGGGTAAAAAATTCCAATGTCTCCCCATCCATTATGTACCACATGATCAATCAAAAACATTTGACTCAAAATACACCATTGTAATTGTTTGGTCGGTTTGATGCTTCTTTTTTGACATATTAACGAAAGGCAGATGGCATTACACTCAGAAAAATCTAAAATACTCTCCTTTTTGTTTTTTTAATAATTCTATAGAATTATCATTTGTAATATTGATCAAAAATAAATAATAAACACAACTGGCAACAATATCTGAATACCTCAAACAAATCAAAACATTATAAGATATTTTCCATTATAATTAATAAGTGCGATGCTTAAAGGACTTTTATATATTCGAATTCTAAATAGGTGTTGGGCTTTCATATACTGTCAGAGATTTTGTTATAAAATGCTTCTCTAACACATTAAAGCAATATATAAATATGATATGCCATACGTAAGTGTTCACTGTAATAGTCTCTATAAATAAACACTGAAATATTTTCTTCAGTTTATCTTAATTTAAATATCTCGCTTTTTTTATATAAAATAAGTATATTTATAGAATCATTTAATGATATTATGCAAGAGCTTTTAAAAAAGGAACTTAAAGGCTTTTTTATGCTTTGTGTGCCCAGAAAATAGCGCCGAAAATTTCACATACGAAGGGGGGGGGGGCTCAAAAATAATCGGAATTTATTTTTGTTGCTTTTTATTTTACATTTTTATTGAACTCGACATTAGTTCTCTTCAAAGCATTGCCCATGTGCGTTGATGTACTTGTTACAATACTATGTTCCAATACTGCTGTTGTACTATGTTCCAATACTGCTGTTGTACTATGTTCCAATACTGCTGTTGTACTATGTTCCAATACTGCTGTTGTACTATGTTCCAATGCTGCTGTTGTACTATGTTCCAATGCTGCTGTTGTACTATGTTCCAATACTGCTGTTGTACTATGTTCCAATGCTGCTGTTGTACTATGTTCCAATACTGCTGTTGTACTATGTTCCAATACTGCTGTTGTACTATGTTCCAATACTGCTGTTGTACTATGTTTCAATACTGTTGTTGTACTACGTTCCAATACTGCTGTTGTACTATGCTCCGATGCTTTTTCCACAGCTCACTGTTCTGGAATACTTGACGCAGGATACTGTTCAAAGCCGTTAAGATGTTTTCTTTAAGATGTCCTTTCAGACTTCTCTTGGCTAGCGTGTCATGAGTTCGATCCCAGCACCACTAAAGATCCGCCGTGTAGGGGAGCGATGCACGTTAAATCTGTCGAGAGCTCAAACGTCCTCCCGTTGGTGTGGTGTGGTAGTTAGGAGAGGGGGGTGCCAGATCAGGTGTCGTCCGCGTCACTTGACCATGGTTCAAAATTACGCGAACCGTCGCCCAAAGCCCTCGTGTTGCTAATCAGTGCGACGTTAGTATTCACTCACTCACTCACTCATTCCGACTTCTGTTCATTCGTAAAAACAAAACAAAAAGTGCGATGGAGCTAGATCGAGTGAGTAGGGTGGATGAGGTGCAAGCACCATATTGTTGTTTGTCAAAAACTGTTGAACCATAATAGCTGTGTGGACTGAAAAATTGTCGTGAATGTGCTCCATGATACGTACGTTTCCTGAAAAATTTGGTCAAAGATCTGTCGACGATCTTCCTTAATTTTTTGATTTTGGTAAAGTTTTCGTCATTTCTTCCTGTCGAAGGACGACGCCCTGAGAGGGGCATATCTTCGGTTGACGTGTTGCCAGATTTGAACGGGAAATTCATTTGTAGAAATGTGATTTTCCCAAAGCATCGCTATAAAGGTCTCGGCTACAGTTTTCCCAACAAAAAGCAACACATACAAACTTTGTTCTTTGTGATCGGCCATGTTACTCATCTCCAAAGGGTTGAAACAGGAACGCACACAACAGAGCTTCACAATCCAGCTCACTTACTGCCGCGAGAGACCCCCTCCCCCAACTAATACCACCAAACAGCACAACTCATAACTGCAAAGCATGCGTGCGCAACATTTCCGATTCCTGTTATTTTTATTTCCCTCCTCCCTAGTAGGCCTTTTACAGGTGTAGACATGAATTTCTCATCACAACAAGTCATATGTTCCAATAACAAAGTTTTATTATATAAACTATAATACTCTTTATTATCAAATAAGAGTTTTTTTATGTTTTTACCATAGATAATTATTTTCATTTTTCTTAGTTAAATATTAAATGTTGGATCACTTTATGAATATATTGAAATTTATTCAGCAGTTCCACTGTATTATAGTACTGTATATCAGAGTTTCTTAACAAAATATATGTTTTGGGGGGGGGGGGATTTTGAACCCAAGTGTGAAAAATTAAAAAAAATAAAGTTCGGGTTTTTTTTTTTAAATCCGAAGATAAACAATTTTTTTATTGGGTTACAGAATTATTTTTTCTTGAAATCTTTTACAATTATATTCAAGCTTTCAAAAACAAAGAAATATTTTTCAAGGTGAAGGACAATTAAAATTTAATTTCAACCATGTCTTTCATTTTATATTGTTTAATTCATTACATTTCAAATGAAAATAAGTTTATAAGAAACAATTCTACAAATTCAATTCATCTAATTAAAAGCTCATAAAACAGATTTGTTTTTATTTATTTCCCAACAGACCTAATTTAAAAAGCCCAAAATTATCGAGAATAATATTTTTCATATTAATTGGTGAATTAATGAGGAAATTTTAAATTACACAGAATAATGAACATTAAATAAGGAACATAAAAATTTTTTAAAATGAAAAAACGCTTTTGTGAATGTTATTATTATCTGCATTTTTTAAAATAATGAATTCGGCTTATAAAGATGTTTTTAATGCTTAATATTTTAATTATACATCGCAAATAACTTACTTTTATTCATTTGATAGAGATTTTTAGTTCTAATTTTAAAAATATAAGTGTTTCCTAATCCGTAAGGCATTTTTTTCTGTTGAAAATGAAATTTTTTGCATATACTCCCAAACGTATGTTCTATAAAAGTTAGTATGGTTTTAGGTCTAAAATCTCTAGTTATTTCTTTTTTAAAATGCTAAAGTATATATATTTTTTTAAAAAAATAGTGTGTCTTAAAAGTTTAGCTAGAAAAATAAATATTAAAAATCAACAAGAAAACAGATTTTTAAAGCCATACTAATTTTTGTTCGCAACAATCTAAGAAACTCAAATAATTTTAAATGACTAAAAAATTTTAAAAATTGAATATTTTATAAAAGTTTGAAAAAATTCAAAAAGTCTTAATTTTTTTAAATTGTAAGCTAATGGTTGGTCAAACTGACTTTTTACTTTCAGAATCAACTTAATATTATAACCTGAATATAAAACATAAATTTTTTTACTGTTACTGGCTCCGAAAATATTTTTTGAAAAGTCTGTGTAGCCTAAAATATTGACAGTTATAAGTGACTAATTCACTGATATCACGAATAAATAGCCTTCGTATGTAAAATAGACACTTTTGAAGTACATTTTTCAAACTTCTAAAAATATTTTAATGAAATAATTTAAATTTTAGGAACAAAAAATTAAAAATTTCTATTGTTTTTAATATAACTGTAGGCAGTAAAAAAAATTTAATTTCAAACAAACGTTTGGTGCATTTCTTTTTAAAAAACACGTCTGAGGTCTTAAAAATTATTTTGTTAATATTTAATTATAAATTACTAAAATATCTAATAAATTTTTTGAATTTTACAACACGGTTATCTAAAAATATCATTTTTAAAATAAAGAAAAAGTTGTTGAAAAGCATTTGTAATTTTTTAACACTTTTTTGTAAAAAAATGTTTTTTAGTATCTATTGCAAAAGGAATATATTTTATTTTAATTGCATTTCCTATCTATTTTCACCAAAATTTTCGTATCAAAAAGCTTAAGGGATCCGACTACCCTAAAATTGTGAATTTTGCCAAAAAGTGACAAAGTCTTTTTATATTTTATTTTATAGACCATGTTATTAACTTTATAAAAATACAAAGTCTATTATTTTCCATTCACTGGAACAAAAACTACAAGTGTTTTAGTAAAAACAGATGCCATTTCTTTAAGCAAGATGTCATACTTTAAAACGCGTTTTACTTGAAATTTGCTTTTTTGAAAATGCTCAAGCGGAGACAGCGATTGCTCAAAAAGTTTTGAAAATAATTAACTGAAATTTTTTGTGTATGTTCTGTATAAAAGTGGAAGTGTTTTAACCTTCAGATTTATCAATCACTGTTTTATTACAAAATTTACAGTTCCTAATGTTAGTATAATCAATGTTATTTTAAGCAATTTCATATAATAACTAAGATAAAAAATTCTCTAGGTTTTCTAAAAGTTAAAATATCTCTTATCCTGAAGGTCATTTCAAAAATGAATAGCAAAGCAACACATAAGAATAGAAAAATTGAAAGTATAATCATAAACCTTTTATACAGAATGGGCCCCGTTTATGTAATTTTTTGTAAAATGTTACCCATTTTTTCCCATTTTAGTTATAATTATTTGTTTTTGTCTTTTTAATTTTAGCATATTTTTCTTAAAATGTACTAAACAAATCTAAAAGCCACAAAAAAAATCCCCATATCTCCATTTTTTTTTTAAAAAAAGTTGTCGCAAGTAGTTGGATACCTTAAAATAATTTCAAGTATGTGTTAATAACAGTTCCAATTTCCCCCTTAGTTTTATTATCGTCACATTATAAAGCAACACGAGAGCTATTGGCAACGGACCTCGTAATTTTAAACCATGGACATCCCCAGTTATTATTTAATACACGTACTAAAGAGTTTTCTAATTTTTTTTAATTAAATACCCATATATATATATAAGAAAATTTAAACCATTACAAAATTTCTATTTTTACTTTTATTTTAAATGCTTATTATTTCTTTTAATGTTTTCTTAATATCCATAATTCTATAAAATTCTAAAAAAAGTAATTTAAAAAAATAACTTTCTAAATATAGGAGAAAAAGAAATTCAACACATTTTGTTTTTTTAAGAAGAACAAAGATATTTACAATTTCTTATATTTACAATTTCTTTTTATAACAATTTCTTAATTATTTATTTCTTACTTTGACTAATATCCAGAAAATTGAAAAAGTTTAGATTTACAATAATTTTTATAGTTTTTGGTCAAATAGACAAAAAAAAAAACCCGCGATGTAAAACCTTATAAAAGAAATTTTAATTTCCCTAATTTTAACTAATATTATTGCATGATCTAAAAAATTTCAATCCCTATGAGGTCAAGAAAACTTTCAGAACAAAAATTGTTTATATATTTATAATTTTATAAAATATAAGTTGTAATCTAACCAAACATGACTCGAATAGATTGTTTAAAAGGAATAAAGGCTTTAAATCTTTAAATTTAGAACTACTTATTTCTTTTTGTAGTTAATATTTAACTTTATTTAGGACTTGTATCTTAGCCCAAATCCTCCCTTCAATTGCATGTTCTTCTCTGTTAGGAATATTTTCTGCAAGTATAAGTTTTAGAATGTATACATACTGGTACCCAGTAAAATTCTAACAAAATCATAATTAAGGTTTATAAAAACTTTACAACGCTCTTGAAAGGAAGAATATGCTGATATATGGAAATAATCGATTGACGAGGAGGGTAAGCCGTGTTCATTGAATGGTCATGGTCATGAACTCGTGGTGTGCGAGTCGTGAATTTGAGTCTCCTGGAGCCACTGATGACTCACCTTGTAGAAAATCTAACAATCTGGCTCATCAAATCTACCGAGGCTCAAAGTCCTCGCTTTAGCTTTACGTGGAAGTTTGGACTTAAGGGTGGCAACTCAGATGTCGTTCTCGACACTAGAGAAGGCTCAAAATTATGAGATCCTTCGTCAATGAGGTTTAGTCAGGCCTTTTGAATTTATGTAATTATAAGAGTACTTAGAGCCTAGTACCACCGAAGATCCGCCGAGTAGAGGGGGCCAATGCTGGTTAAATCTATTGAGGCTCAAACAATCTCCCGTTCGGATAGTCTGGAAGTTAGGAGAGGGGTGCCAATTCAGGTGTCGTTCTGGTCACTTGACCATCTATCAAAATTCCGATGACCATCAAGGGAGAAAAGCCTGAGGGAGGGTTAGGGGCATCTAACTTCTTCCCCCCCCCTTCACTAACCCCCGAAGAGGACTTGTGGCTCGACGGATATTTAATGTATCTCCAAGCCACAAAGACATTATACACTTACAAACATCCATGCCATCTCCGGGATTCGAACTCAGGGCCTACGGCACAGTTGTCAGCTTCGCTAACCACTATGCCGCACGGGCGACCAAAAGGTGACGTTTAAAATATTTCATTGCACATTTATACAAAACTTGGATATGGGCTTTCGAACATCGTTTTACAATAGGAAACTGATACCCCTAAGATTTAAAAAAAAAACGAATCATTCCTTTTATTCTCTTATAAATTTTGGTTTTAGTTTTTGAACAATTTAGCTACGTTATAAAAAAGCAGAGAGAGAAGCAAATTAAAGTTACTAATCATCAAATATTTCCCTTTGCCGTATGAAATTTGCATTTTTTTTTCAGTAGCATTTTATTCTGCATTGTAAAGTAATAAATTTCAAAACACTTTAAAAAACAGGTTACATTTCCCATAATATAATTCAAATTTAAACAAATTTTTAACAAAACTTATCGCTACTACATAATTAAACAACTTAAAGGTCTTTGTAAAGAATAACATTCCAAATACTTATCGGATTAAAATTTTTATAAAACGATTAATTTCTATCAAAAAAATTATTTCCGATAAATATTGGGATACTTTTAAAAATAACTTAATAAAGATATTAAGAGATATACGGAAAAAATATTTAAATTAAAATATTTGAGAAATTTATTATATTTTCAAGCCACTGAATGTCTCGGAGATATTTTAATCAGGAAAAATGCATAAGAAATTGGATCTTGCAGTGTTGGCTTCGTTAATTTAAGACATTATTTTTCTTTTTTAGAAAATCCTATTAATTTTTTTTAAGACTGTAGGAACTGCGGAGAATAATTATCTCCAAACGAATCTCTTTAAAAAGTCTTTAATTCCAGCTTACATCTGCAAAGAATTCAAATATAAAAAATACATTTCCTTAATTTAAAAATGAATTACAATCTCGAGCGAGGATACAAAATTAGAAAAAAAGGTTTGTGTCTGTAAAAAAATATAAATGATTCATTAGATAAACATCAATTTAAAGTTCATGTTGTTGGCCTTGGGTAGTTGAAAACATCTAATGCATTTATACTTTTTAGTTTTTACTCATGATTCTCAAATAAAAGTATTTTAATAATATTTCACTAAGATAATAACAAGTTTCTACAGCTACTAGCAAAATTAATAATATGGCATTTTAGATATTTTCTATGAAAAGAAGCCATGCAAAGAAGTAATACAATAACTAAATTGAATATTGGTTATTTTGATGAAGTAAATGAAAAACTTGCAGCTGATCTACTTTATAATTGTTTGAATTTCAACTTTTATAATATTTTAGCTTGTTCTGTGTTCCTATATCAAAAATTCCTTGGCAGCCCTTTTTAGGTCCCTTAATATTCTACGATTTTTTCTTACCCAACTTGGGCCCCTGTAGCTTGGGGACCCCGTATCATTGATACGGTGGTAGCTACGCCCCTGTTAAAGAATCTGAGACTTCTATATATTTTGCATATGGTATGTTGTATAGCAAAAGCCATACGGAGAATAAAACAATGATTGGTACCTGCGAATTGTTTCACGTGCGTGTCATATAATTATTTAATAATTAAAATTCACTGATAATACTTTTCAATAAAAAAACTTTTTTTTTATCGTCACAGAAGACAAACTACGTCGAAAAGTGTTACAGCTGGAGAAATTCCAAACTGCTGGCTATTGAAAAAGGAACATTAGGCGCTGTACAGCTTCTGCGAATGGTTTTGGGCAGCGCGGTATTCTCTACGATCAATAATTCTCTCTCGTCAGGAAAATACTAGAGAGGGAAACTTGGTTCTCTTCAGTGGAGCCAAGAACCACAACCACCGTAGACAGACACTCACAACAGGAACGTCTAGCGATTCGCTACGAAATATGACGTTTTTCAAAATGGCGTCGCCAAATCTTCCCTCCAAAGTTTTGTTCTTTTCGAAAAACCTCGTGACCGCAGGTGCGTCCTAGAGTTAGCTTTTAATTTGATGTCGCGTTATAATTTGCGTAAAATTTTCTTTCACATTGCTCTGTGGAAAGGAAAGGAATATTGCACCAGTACTTTCTTCTCTCGGGCGACATCTGGCAACCAATAGAAAAACAGTTAAGTATCGTTTTTGTATTTCTAAATCCGTATTTATTGACTGTTCACGTGGTTATCGTTTTGTATAGGTGTATTCGTTTTGACTATCTGAGCAATAATGAGATTAGGATAGGCTTAAAGGAGACATTCTAATATTGCGACAAATGAAAATAAAATACATTTAAAATTGTAAAGTAAATATAAATAAAAGTGTTCGTTTTTTTAAGAGTAGTTTTTTAAATTAACTTACTTTGCATATTGATGGCATCGTCAAATTTTTATTCATCTTGGAAAGTTTATAAATATCCACTTTCCTATTGTTAATAAGTTTTTATAGTTGGTAATAAATTTTTTTAAAGTTATTAATTATATATAAACACACTGATTCTAACTTAGAATATGTAGGAATGTGTATGATAACTTATTAACATATTGGAAACTATGTTTTTTTTTATGTATTTAATACGTATTTTTTTTGGAAATGTCTTTGTTTTAATAAATAGTTTTTCGTACTAGTTTAAGTTTTCGAAATATTACTTCTTTATTTAAATAACAGAGATAAACATATAAACATCCAAATATGATCCTATCTGTTTTTGTTTTAAAAAAAAGTTCTAGAATACGAATTCTCAAGGCGATATTATATTTTTATTCCATTTTATACTTGTCTGTTACTTATATAGCTGTAGTATATTTTTTTAATGTAATGCTGTCTTTCTATAAGATAAGTTACGATTAGCTAGATTGGAGTATTTGATATAAGTTATTTCATGATTTTTTTAAAGAAAATCTTCTACTTAAGAAATTATTATTTTATCTATATTTTTAATGATGAATTATCAAATAAAGTAATCGTTTGCACTGAAATGATTTGTATGGAATTGGCACTGCTCTATAAATTCAACTTCTATTTATAATCTCGATTCTAACTACGCAATAAACATACATATATTCTACTTTTTTTCCAAAACAGATGCACTCCTACTAATATTTTAAATAAAATATTAAAGCTTTATTGATAATAGCCTATCAGTCTCTTGTTTCATTTATTATTACATGTTATAAATCAGCTCATAAGTATCACTTAACAAAATACAACAATGAATATAACGAACAAAAAACAAATACCATTTTAATACATTAATAGTATTTTTTAACTAAAAAGGCAATTAATGCAATTTTATTATTATTACTTATTTTATCGAATAGTATATTTCAATCTTAAGTATTATTCTGAATTATGTCATATGATATGAAAGATAGCTCTGTTTTTTCTCAATTACTTTATCATTATTTTTCAACAAAAACCCATCGGAACATTTTAAATTAATTAAATTTGTATTACAATGCAATTAGTTTTATATATACAGAAAAATATGTCACCGCATTATTGCAATATCAACTATGTCGAAACAGACATTTTTAACAAAAACACTTAAATATTTCAATAGACATATTGCAACAGGCATTTAATTGGAAAATTAATAATATACAAATGGAACGAATAACATTTCAAAGAGTTGAAATAAAATAAAATAGTTGGTTAAATAATTTATTATTAATAAAACCAAAATATAATATTTTGAGTGTACGCAATATAATATAAAATACCAAGATATTTATTATACTGATTTATTTCATTCATTTTTTGTTCATGTTTAATGATAACTTAGACATGATCATTTGTTTTAACATTATAACGTTATAATGTAAAATAATTGTAGAAATACAAATTTAACGTATATTTTTTGTAAATCTTCAATTTCCTATAAAATTTTATTATTTAATATGTCAAAAAAGGAACATTCGCTGCAGTAATTTAAATCAGTATATTATTAAAGGCTAAAAAGTTACATACATTGATAAAGGATTAAAAACTGTAAGAGTTATGGAATTCATCTAATAAAAATTCAATAAGAATTTTGAACTCCCTGAAAACAATTAAATATTTAATATAACATTTATTTGTACTTTCATGTGAAAATCAATATGCGTGTAAAAGATAACAAGGTAAGATAAAATATATAAGCATTTCATTTTTAATTTGAGGATCAGTTAATGCTAATTCATTATAAAATTTCTACAAGATTAAATAAATGTTTAAATTTGAAATAACTCTTCGAAAATAAATACTTAGTTTTCACTTAGAAAAGTTTAGAGAGAATTCAAGATTGTTCTTAAATACATTGAAGAAAAATATAAATTACAGTATTTCATTATAAAAGCAAACAATTTTCACATAAATATGAATTTTTTATAAGTAAGTAGTAATGGGTTACATATAATTAATAAAACAAATTTCTTAAATATTTGTATTTTCGTGGTAAAAAAAAATTTATATTCTTAATACCTGCAAATAAAATTAACAATTTTTAAATAATAGTAATTTTTATTTAAGCGATAAAAACTTATTTTCTATTAACCAAACTGAAACAAATCTAATTATTTACGTTTATTCATAGTAAAATGTATTGCATCAGAAAATTTATGAATTAATTAAATAATTTTTGATTTCCATTGAATTTAATAATGCATTTTGAATGAAACAAAACAAAGTTAAGAGATGAAAAATGTGATAAATAATAGTCTCGTTATTAATAGCTTCAATGTTGAATAATATTTGAGTTTTTATCTTAGCTAAAAGGATGATAGAATTCTAAATAAAAAATCAGAAATCATAAAAGTAACACTACTTGCAAAATAGCGTTCATGCTTTGATAAAAAGAAAAAAGAAGGAAAGTGGTGATTATATTTTTATTGTCATCTTATGCATAAAAAATCATTGTCTAATTTAATTTCTAAAAGCAAGGAGAGATGTAATTGAATAAAAGCGTTATTACTTTTATTAGTTTTACAATGTTAGTAAAAGAGTAAAAATTAAATAAGCATCTGGGTTTGATGTTTTTTGTTCTTGCTTCCTAGTTTTATGATTGTTTCATTTGTATTTACAATTTTCATTTACGTAAAATATTTTTATTTATAACTTCTTTGAGTGTATATAACAAATTCCATTTTAAATTAGCAATATTTGATTTCTTTTTCTATTATTTTAAGTTCTCCAATACTATTTCGAAAAGTATTTCTATTTCGAAAAGTGTTTATTAGATAAAACAAAATATTGCAAGAGATTATTTATGTTTTTAATATTTATTCTTATTGTTCGAAGTGTCTTTTACTTTGATGTCAAAAAAATTGTACGTTTTATAAAAAAAACTAACGATTTTTTTTAATCATATGTACTTTTAAAATATAATATTGTCTAAATGCTACTTTTATTGTTACTAAAGTTCGTTTTTGCTTTTAAGAAATATTATTGTTCATTTTCTTTACAAGTTCTTATAATTAATTAGAGAAATAAATAAATAAATAATAGTATATGTCTTCGAATTGATAATGTATGCATTAGTATAAAATATATTATAAAGGCCTTATTTGTTAAATCTATTGAAGTAAGTTTCTATGAATTATTTTATAACATATTTGATAATTTTTTTCAAATTATATGCATATGTATATATATATATATATAAGTAGATATATTATTTAAAATATCACACATCAATTATTTGTAACATCGATAATCAAACGGTATTACAAATAATTGATGTGTATTGGTGCTTATTTTTATTTTAACTTGTCTATTTTATGTACTATATTTTGTCTTTCATTCATGCATTGATCTAGTTAAGAAAGTCTGAGTTCGTAAAGAAAAACTAAGTAATTTTTCCTTTGAAATAATTTCTTTTTTTTTCTTTGATAGAGTGTAAAACTTTAAATTAAAACTAAATTATTGGTTTTTAAAAAGAAATTTTTTTTATTTTAACATTTTTTACTCTTAGAAATTAAAAATCAAAGTGATATGTTTGGAACTATAATTTTAAATGCATTTCGCTTATTTTCAATGATATCAAATAGCTTTAGTCGGAAGATCTAACATCCTGATACGCACTTGAACAAACTAAACGGAGCAAAACGAAAACAATATCCCTTTCTATAATATTTTGCATACAATTACACTATTTATAAAAATATATTTACTATTTTCAAAGTAAATAAACGAGAAAACATTTTCGAAATCCCTTTTGAGACTATTAGAAATATTCTCTCATAGAATATATTGTGATACATAGCGTTTTACAAAATATCTTTCTTAAATAAAAAATATATATTATTGCTACAGGTATCTTTTCAACCATTTACACAAAATTTGGTATTTTTATTCTCGAAATATTATCTATTATTCGTTTTACTACATAGTTATTGGGAAATGTGCAATATTTTATATGCAAGCAATAGAAATTCAGTTTCACAATTTGTACAATTATGTTGAGAGTAAGGATGCGATTTCATGTATCCTGGATAATTTTTGTTTTTTGTACTTATCATTAAATTTACATTTACCGTATTTACCTAAGCCATAGTTTTTTTTCCAATGTTAATGGTACTGAAAATCGGATGTGGCGTAGAATCGAAGGGAAAAAAATCGGATGGCGTATTTAGCGCAATTACGGTTTCATGTATGCATCTAAAAGTTCATAAGAGTGATAAAATAGTTAGTTATTCATTTCTTATTATTCTCATTTTAAGTTTACTTTAATTTCGTAATATTGTGGATATCGATAAACCATTTTACACTATTTTTCATTTTTCACACAAAAAAAAAGGTGGGGCTTATAGAATTGATGGCGGCTTAGATTCGAATAAATACTGTATATATTTTTCTGATTTATTTAGGAATGTCTACATTTATATAAAAAGTTATTATATATTTTTAAATTTTATATTAAGATGCATACTAATTTTCTGTAAATGTATAACTTTTTTTCAGTTAGTATCTTATTTTTCCTTTATTGCATAATGGAAAGTTAAGTTTGATGTGTGTCATATTTACATACATGTATACATGTATTAAATGTTTCCGCATTTTCTTATCTCCCTGAACATTACCTTCTTTAACTATTTTTTAATAAATATTTGCTAAAATTTTATTAGAATGTATTTATTTAAAATAAATTTAAGTAAAAATTTAGAAGTAATCAAATATTCTTTTGTCAGAGTAATAAAAAAAAACGGAATCTTCAAAAATTTACGAAAGAAAATTGAATAGTTAAATATAACACTATTGACAAATTTCAATTAGCATATCCATATTTACATGGTAAATTAAAAATAATAATTAGTACTTGTTACAGTTTGACAATTCTTATCATTGTATACAACGATACAGTACTGTAATATATCGCATGTTAGGTGACGGTTAATATCATGTCATATCATGCAAAATATTAAAATATTGTTATAAGTTGATGGAAATAAATTATTTACTTTCCCTCTAGGGATTGCTGATAATTATTGACGAGTCTTAGTCACATGCAATATGGTTTCTCAATTACGATATTACTAATGTTTAAAACGTTCATATTTTAAAACTAAAGTATTTGTATTATGGAACCCTTTACAGTTATTATTCATGCGGAACAAAAAGTATTGAAACTTTATGCATGTATATATTGAGTTTTTAGATATAAAAGAACTCTTATACGCGTATATTAACGTATGTATATATAACCACGAGCCGTTTCAATCAATCCAGTATATTTAATAAAAGTTCAACAAATCTATGACCGAATTATTTTTGATGAAACTACATCGGCTGCGAATTCTAACACATTTTAGCAATTATCCATTCAACTTCAACAAATATATTTTCGTTTGTTTAACATTATAAATAATTTTATAAACATTATTGTTTCTCTTTGTTATTAATATATTATTTTATTATTATTCCGCTGTGAAATTTTTATTTCTTCTTGCTGTTTAGATTCATGTGCTTTTACTTTTAAGTATTTCTGTTGATATCAATAAGGATTTTTGTTATTAAAAGTTGTTTTGAATTCAAATTGTGGCAACATGTTATTAAAGTTAATAGAGTAGGTTATGCTTCTAATTACCGGTGCGTGATTGGTGACTTAAAACAAAATGAGATGTTGAGAAAAAAAGAAATTCTTTACTTTTTAACAAGCAAAAGTACAATGTGTAGTGTTGTTTCTCCAAACAATAAAACAGACAGAGCCAAACAACTAGGATTTCAGGATTATTTTTATTTCATATTATTGCTTTTAAGTTTAAAAGACAAAATTCGTTCTTCCTCCTGCATCTATATATATTCTGATTCATCAGTATTTCAGCCTAAAGGACTCAGATTCCTTAATTATTCTTACTGTATATTATTTCGTATATGAAGATGTCTGATAAATATCGAAAGCGAATTTTCATATCTGTAATGAAAATATATACGCTCAAGAGTCAAAACATTATGACTACCTGTCAATAACGAATTGGCCCACCTTTGGTGCGCAACATAGCTTCAACCCGCCTTGGCATGGATGCCACAAGTCCTTGGTAGATGGCCGGAGACAGATTGTACCAGATGTTTAAGCAACGGTCACGCAAATCCGAGATATTGTGAATTGGTGGTCTTTGAACTCTGAGCTGCCGTCCCATGACATCCCAAATGTGTTCTATCGGATTGAGATCCTGTGAGTTAGGTGGCCAGGACATTAACTGAAATTCGGCATCATGTTCCTGGATCCACTTCAATACAATTTTAGCCTTGTGACACGAGGCGTTGTCCTGTTGGAATATTCCATTTCCAGCTGGAAAAACAGAGGCCATGTAAGGGTGAAACTGGTCCATAATGATGTTCAGATACCCTGTAGCATTCATGGTCTGCTCTACCACAACCCCGTATCCCAGAAACGCCCAAGAGAACGTCCCCCAAAGCATAATACCGCCACCACCGGCCCGTGTCTGACCTACTGTACATTGAGTGAGCAACTGTTCGCCTTGAAGACGGCGTATTCTGACATGGCCATCGGCGTGATGAATGATAAACCGTGATTCATCTGACCAGGCAACTCTCTCCCACTGTTCCATGGACCAGTCGCGATGTTCCCGGGCCCAGCGCAGGCGCAGTTGGCGATGACGCTTGGTCAGCAAAGGCACACGAATGGGACGTTTGCTTCGTATCCCCATATCCAAAAGTGTCCGCTGAACAGTGTGATCCGATACTATTCTACTTGGCCCTGCATTGTATTGGGCTGTCAGCTGAGCCACTGTCTAGCTCCGGTTTTACTTCACCATGCGAGACAGTCCCCGACGACCTTTTTCTTTGATAGCGTGTGGACGTCAAACACCATGTCGTCTACTGCTGGTTTCACCGTCATTCATCCACTTTGCATAAGTACTACCAACTGTAGATCGCGAACATCCCACGAGTCGTGCAGTTTCGGAAATACTTGCTCCGAGCCTTTGAGCTATTACAATCTGCCCTCTATCAAAGTCACTTAGATCAGCAGCCTTTCCCATCACACACAGAAGTAAGTGAAAGAATGATTCTTCAGACTCTCCAGCAGCAGCTAAATACCACTTCCACCTGATCAAGTGCCTTTCACGTCATCCAGGCGAGCTCATTAAAATGTAGGGGTGATCATTATGTTTTGGATCTTGAGTGTATATCATGAACTTCTGTCTTAGTTATATGCTGTGGGAGCTAAGTCAGTCAAGTTGTAGATTCGTAATCGATAAGTATAGGATTAGGGCTCCTGTACCTTCCGTAGAATAGCTAATGTATGGAGTGAATGTGTCGAGTGAAGAATCAGTTAAGGCAGAAGTCGGCAAACCGCGGATCTTCAGCTATATGAATCATGAAAAAAATTATACACTAAAAATTATTACTTTTCTTTCTCTTTTATAACTTTCAATTGAAAAGACTTACCTTATTTGCATTTAAATTTTAAACATTTGATTTGCTTATCATTTATGTATTAAAATGTTCTTCATTGATAAAGTGCTTTGAGAATCAGTGAAAATATTAAAATTAGTTCTAAAACAGTAAAAGTTTAATATATTGGCAGCAATTCCGTAATGGGAAGACACTCCTGTAGGGGATTTCCAGCAACGTTTGCTTATTTGCATGCACGAGTTAGGGAGAACTCTTGAATATGAGTAAGAGATTCACACAAACCCCCCAACAGAAGTGGCAAAAACACATTCCGCATTTTGTGACATGTTTAAGGGTTTGTAAGAAGAGAGTTGAAATGGACTTGTATATGCTAGAAAGATCAAAGACAATTTGAATTATTAGTATTAACACATGAAATTTTAGAATAAAGTTCTGACGGTATTACTAGTAGGATATTTCTTTTAAGACACTTGGAATCTTAATTCCAACATTATAATATTTTGACACTGGTTGCTCTTGCGTTGAGCCACAGAAATAAAAATATATTCGAAAATCCTTAGAGTTTTGTTTTTTTTGTAAGTAACAAAGAAAATGTTACATTCACACACACACACAGTGAAAGCTTTGTTTAAGTTATTATAAAAGAAAATGTTAATTGGACTGCAACAATCTTGATCGCGACTGCTACCAAAGGCTCTACTTTCCCTTATGCGCATGCGTACGTGACTTTGTATAAATGGCTCTTTGATACCTTACATTGTTTTTCTTAGAACTTGGCTCTTCTCTCGGAAAGTTTGCCGATCGCTGTGTTAAAGCATCAACCTTGACTTCTGACATTGATTTAAAAATACAAGGCATATTTGGCGGATAGGATAATTGCAAAGTTATGACCTTTCTAAAGACTATTTCGGTATTTTTGTATACATTTTAAATTTTCTTCAATTCTATTAAATGGTTCGTTTTGTGAGCGCGGCCTATTTGGCACCACTCCTTCACCGTTTTGCCTCCTAAGGGTGTGGGGGAAACAAAGCATCACCAGAAACTTCCATAATAACTATTATTTTATTACTATTCAAACACACTTAATCAATCACAAGTGAAACTACAAAAGGAGACCCTAGGAGTGATATATAAAGAGAGCAATCTATTCTACGTGAACAACTCTAAGTAAACAAGTCTAAGTGAACAAGGGCCAGTGATCTGCTAAACTAAATCTGATTCAATCTATCTCAGATCCTTAATCCACTAATTTATTATCTAAGCAATTCCTTCTTTACTCAAATTGATAATGAAATACTCAACGAAATGTTCTCACCTACTAATCTCCGTAACAGCTTTCCTGCTCCTACTATATTTACATCTACAAATCCTAGACTTTATATAGTCAAACTAATTTAAATATCAAGGTTTCTTCTTGAGAGGCTGTGAATTAACGCGAATGCTGGCCCAAAGTTTACCCAAGAGGATTAGATACAAGTTGGCTGACTTTAACTGCCAAGCTGTGAGAATTTCAACAAGCAATCTCACTCTTGATTTCAAAAATCTTTTTAAAAAGTGTGATAAGTTACATTTATCTCCTTAAATTGAGCAGAATAAATGGAATAAAATTGCCACTATTTTATTTAGCTCAGATTTATTGATTTTTATAGTACAATTTATTTCTGAGATGAAAATTTAACCAATGAATGCAATTACTTAAAACAGTACGTTCTTCCGATATTCTCCGTTACCACACTCCGACCCTCGAGCTAAAACAATTGCCTACCCCTGATTTATAGTAAACATTTCTCATTCACAGGGAGCAGCGTAGTTACACTTACCGTAAAATCCAGCTTATAACGCGCATTTTTTACACAAAAAATAAGATGGGATTTTGCGGGGCGCGTTAAACACTGGGTATAAAAATAAAACAGCCTTAAAAATAAAAATAAAAAGATGATCATAGAAAAAATTAGATTCCTACACGTATCTAAATACTGTTTATTTAAAAGAAATGTCATTCCTTTTATGAACTTAAAAGGTTATAATTCCAGAAGTATACTATCTTTTCCTGAAGCTTGAAATAATACCTTGAATAATGATTTCAAAAACACAAGATTTCTACGCACGTACATTTCAGATTTCTTCGTAAATAAATTATAGTTTTTTTTAAAACTATAATTTATTTATTTTCATTTTCAGAAAATGTTTACATTATGGTAAGGAATTACTAGCACACATCCACCCTCCACTTTCTCACATACAGAACACTTTTTTGTGTTTGTTTTATTTCTTTTAACCACAAGTGTATTTTATATTGCATATAATTAGTTTTAAATTAAAAACACTCGCCTTTAGGGTTACACCTTATTCTTTTAGTCACTAAATCTGGAAATGATATATGAAATTAGTCGCCAAATCTGAAAATGGTATATGGAATTAGTCGCCAAATTTGAAAAAGGTATATGCAATAAGTCGCCAAATCTGGAAGTGGTATATGGAACTGTCGCCAAATCTGATTATCGTTATTCCTGACGATCCTGATAAGGACAATGAAACAAAATTATGAAATTATTGTATTGTCATCGGTCCTTGACAAGTGTGCAAAATTTCGAATTAATCCGACCTTTTAAAGTGGATAAAAATCGAGTTCAAAGATTCCGATACATGCAAGTGAAACTTATAAATGCGTGTTAAAAAAGAGGGAGGCGCGTTAGACGGTATTTGGTATATATATATATGTGTAATATACCAAAAAATTAAAAATTGCAGCTTGAGAGTATGCATTAGGGTTAGAGAGTGGGTTAGAGAGTGCATTAATCCCTAGGGTTAGAGAGTGCATTATTCGGCGGTGCGCGTTGTACACCAGATTTTACGGAAATTATACGAGAGCAAACATACATACACCATCTGGCAATAAATAAATACTGATCATCATGCTTAATATATCAGTTTTTGTGTATTTCTTTGTTTCTTTTGTTACTGAAATATGTCTTCACATACTATTAGCTCCATTTAAACATACGAACTCAAAATCAAATGATTTCTAAACTCAAGCAAACTGTATTTCAACTCTCAAACCAGGTCTATTAATGGCATGTTCAACTATTATTTTAGTCTTTCGCTTGCCCATGAGGGGACATCAATTATTAATAAAATTTCTCGAGGATTCAGCAACTACAATATCATTTCATTCGTACCACCGCCACCTCGCTATTAGTCATGGACCAGCACCCACACGGTTCAATAAAACCGGTCAAAAACCTGGTGTACTTTGTAGCAGGGTGTAAGAATATAAAATACGCAGTTTTCCCTTTACGAAATTCTTTTCTGAAATCAATAGAAAGCAGGGGAGAGGGAGAACCCCCTCTTCACTTCATCCCTAGGAGTCATGAATTATGAAGCAAGGAAATATGAGACTCTCCCTGCTTGATGTAATGCAGTTTGAGACTTCTCATTTTATCTTGACTGTGCCTCCTTCGCCTATTATTAATGGATAGAAATGGCGTGTGGAAATGTTTCTTCTCAGAGTGTGTGAGCACAAGGTATATCTTTCCCTCTGCCTTTCCCGTTCTTTTTGTTTTTTTTATTATTAAGAGATTTCCCCTACCGTCGCAGAAGGGTTGTATTTATTCATAAGCTTGGAATTTGCCAAAATTCCCTTTTATTTAAGTGATGTTATGGGTTACTCTATTGCATTTTGCGGTTGCACTTGTGGATGTAAATATTTAAAAAAGTCGAGTAGTGTTTTGCGCTGATGTATATAACCGTAAAAAGATTTAATTACAATACATAGACATTGAAAAACCTGATTTATTCCGTTAAAATAAGAATTTAGATATCATTATTTATTCCTTTGCTTTTTGGTATTGCAACTATTCCATCAGAAAAAAAAATGATTATACAAAATAAAGTCATTTATAAGTTTTTATTGTTTGTTCGATTAACTACAAAGTATCAAGAATTTCAACAATCAAAATCAAATCAAACATTGTAAAAATTTAATAATTCTTATTTAAATGCTATTATATTTTTTGTTTACATTATACTCTATTGCATACTCTCAAACTAAGAAGCACAACTGAAGTGCGGCTCTTTTAAGGGGACCAAATTATTAGCTGATAGAAGTTGGAATATATGGGTACGAATATGCTACTTGCATTAATACATTCATGAAATAATGCCTCCTTTTCTAAATTTGTCGTATCCCACAGTTTTATTCCTGTTCTGCTCCAATAAAAAGAAATGCAATTATATTATCTCCTGCTACAGCAGACACTCAATAACTTGATCTCTGTGTGTGTTTGTGAGTGCATGCATGTACGTGTATTTATAATGTATATTGAAGTTCATCTCAATTTATAACCTATTTGCATAAAACAGCTTCTGAAAATAAATATAGACTAACTGAAAAAAGTAGAATTTATAGTAGAAAAAAATTAGACATACTAAATTAAGAACAATAAAGATTAAGAAACATTCTTACAAGCACAAAAGAATGATAGAATAGATAAATATGGTAGAAACCAGTGGCGTAACATACACCCTCGCATTACGGGGGCCCAAAACCTGATTTTGCAGGGAAGGGCCTAATATTCTCCGTTACGCCACTAGTAGAAACTAAAACTTTAATTAGTGCAATCGGTCTGATTTCTTTTGATAAATCAACTATGGACTAAATTCATGTGACGTCATAATCACATGATAATTTTAAACCACGTGTTTTTAGCCAATCAAATTCAAAAACACATGTGACGTCATAGTCATTAAAATGCAATTATCTATTTTCAGCAAATCAATTCATGCATTTCGTTGTTGCCAAATTACGCTTTTTACAGAAACATTTTTTTTTAAATTAATATTTGTCACTTTATTTAAAAGTAGATGTATAAAACAAGACTTTTTTTTTTCTTTAATTTTAAAATCTTTTTGCAGAAATTTCTTTTTATAACTCTTGATCATCTTCACTCAAATATGCAATTTGAAATTTTACCTAAGTTTTACAAATAGAATAAAAAGTACGAGCTATAGTTTATTGTCCGTTTTGAATTCAATGTAGAACACGTGTTTATATTATCATGTGACCATCATGAATTTAGTCCATTATAATTTTCATTTCGATCCACGTGAAAAATTTGTGTATGAGACATAACTCCATTCTAAGTACAGCTCTCCCGCAATATTTCATACGAAGAAGGTTTTTTCATAAGATTTGTATCTCATGATTGAAAAACTAAACGTAGCCAACTTAACATCAGGCGATGAACTATGAAAGGAATTTAATCAAAATACCAAATTAATATTTTAGGATAATTACAAGAAAAAATATTGATGCATTCAGATCCATGCGAACAAGAGAATTACAACAACAGCATGGCAATCTTTTGCCCAAAGCATTGAGGTAAATACAATGAAAATAACCTTACATTTCCGCCTTGAAATAACTCTAAAGCTGATAAGTATTTGTTTTTGGATTATTATTAAAACGTGCAATTTCATTGAACTTGGGTGTATGCAGGGTGACAAAAAAAAACGGGAACTTTTTAACAATCGAATGAAGAAAACGTTTTATTCGTAGTAACTGAAACCTTAAAATTTGCCATTTAAGAAACGTTGATGGAATTCGTCATTTTTTAAAATTACATCCTTTAGATGCTGTCCTCCTGTACAAATACACTCTTAAAATCTGCTGTTGAAATTCCTCACTAACCTCTGCAACACTTCTACGGAGTACGACAGTGGCGTAACGGAGAATATTAGGGCCCCCCGCAAAATCAGATTTTGTTACCCAAGTCGGATCTTACAAAGGGTACGTGCTTAGCGTTAGTCAGACTTTGGGCCCCCTAGAAGCTAGAGCCCCCGCAATACAGAGGTTGCAAGGGTGCACGTTACGCCACTAGAGTACGAAAGCTTCTTGGTTATCCTGTTGGTTTCCTCTTTAGGGTAGATTCAGTCTCTTCAATTAATCTAACTTTTTGTCGTATGTTTTGATGGGACGACATCATGACTTCCTAAGTTGTAAAAATGTCAGAGCTCCCTCTGAGCAGCTTCCAAGCTATCACTGTTTTTATAAAAAAATTTATGGCTAATACACGCTGTTGCCCGTTCCACTGATCCATAGTTACTAAAATGGCAAACTGTTTACTTGCTCAAGGTCACTGCCCTTAGTTCTGCCACTTGCTCATGGCTGCCACCGTGCATTTCACATATTCCCTTTATTCTGTATCATCCTGTATAAAGTGATGGATATTATCTAATTATATACATTAGCGATTTTTAAACTGTGGTCCGTGGACGCCTAAGGGTCCGCAATGCCTTTCTAGTGGGTTCGCAAAGGTCTCCCATTTAATGTTATTTCCCTCTTTCACAGGCCTCGTGGAAAAATTGAAAGATGGGCCATCCTAGACTAGATCACTAAATAAGCTCAATTCATGTGACGTCATAGTCACATGATACTAATAACCCCGTGTTTTTAGAAAATCAGTTCAAAATCTCATGTGACGTCATAGTCAGACGATAAAAACAATCGTGTGTTTCCAGCTAATCAGTTCATACGCTTCGTTGTTGCCAACTTTTGATCTTTTCAGAAACTTCCTCTTAAAAAAATACAAATTTGTCAACAACAATAATGCACTTAGGTAGACAAAATGCATTTTATTTAAAAATACATGCATAAAATAAAATTTGTTTTAATTTTAAAATCTTTGAAGAAATTTATTTTTTAATAACATTTGAACATTTTTATCCAATTATAAAATATAAAATTTCACTCAAATTTTACAAATAGAACAGCAAGTGCAATTAGTTTGATGTCTGTTTTGAATTCAATGTAGAACACGTGTTTGTTTTTATCACGTGATCGTCATGAATTGACGTAACCAATGAAAAAACTATTCTAGAACATGTATTACAAACAAGAATATTAATTCGGTTTTTTTATTGTTTGCAACTACATAGACATAACTGCAACGTAAATTTCTTAATTAGATGTTAACCTTTTTTTCTTAAAGTGTTAAAATGTCTGTATATATTCAGTCTTAGGATTATTGAGGAACCTTTAAATCATTCAGCCATGAGTTGGTTCTCAGGGAAGGATGTTTGAAATCTCGGGGGTCCGCGATGTTAGACTGATACATAAGGGGGATGCAGCGATCGAAAGTTTAAGAACCGCTGATATACATAGATTAGCACACAAAAAGTTTCAAATGCATGTATATGATGTGCACATACACACACTCATGTAAACTCTGCATCCAAGAATAGCTGGCACATTTCAAACAAGTGTTTTTTCTAAAATTAAGAACATATGCTGCATTCATTATAATAGAAAATAAGAATATATAAATTTAAAATTCACACAGATAGGATTTTGCAATCCATTTAAATGATAGTATATTTAATTATTATAGAAACCTATCACACAAAATGCTTTGCTCCCATTATGAAAATGTGGACAAATATTTAGTGTTGGGAATCGAAACTATAACAATACACATACACTTAATTTAGCCATGCCAAATTTAAAAAATTATATAAATTATTTCAGCAAAACATTTTCCATAATAAAGTATATTCCGCTAACATATAAAGGGAGATTTTTTTTCAAAATCTGTAGCTTGTCGTTGTGAGACATTCGGCGTCTCATTCTCAGGAGACAACATCCAGACATCTACTTTCGCATGCAAGACGTCATCTGTCGGTAATGAGAAAACTTTATGTATCCAGAGCTTTTGTCGAGCTCACTTTCCATATTACAGACATCTCCGCTTGGATTCCCAAAATAGATGTAACTCAAAAACAAATAACGTTTACTAAAGAATATCAGATACACATATAACAAAATATAAATGACTTAAAAAATATAAGGAAGTTGTTTTTGAATGCATACATCTAACTGCCCACGCTATTTTAAAATTAAAACATTTTTCTACTTAACATATGTCAATTTGTCACCATTATATTATTTAATTAAATACTTATCGAACTATGCAGTGAAGTTGTTATATTATTAGACATAAAATATGGCTGAGATATATACATTAGCGTGCAGAAATTAAGGAATAAATCCATTTCGTGGATTTCCAAGAACTATTAAGCCGTTTTAATGAAAATTGGTAAACATGTCAAAAGAAAAAAAATACGTTTCTTAATTGTATCTAATTAAATTCGATCTTACTCTTCTTAGAAATACAGTCAGAGCAAATAGATATGTTAAGAACTCTGACATCTACAAAGCTCTTAAGATTCCCCCTTTTTAAAAATATATTTAAAATCTTGCAGTAAAATTTTTTGACACAATCTACCTAATGTTAATAACTTACATATAATAATCTCAAAAACACAAGGAGAGTTTTTCTTGATTCTTACAGTACCAGTAATGTTTGTTTCGATCACTCGCCGTGAGGTGAAAAAGAATCTCTAAATATTCTTAAGTTAAACTTCTTAATTTTTTATTTCCTTTATTTTAATTTTCTAAGCTAAACTTTAAGGGAACCCATTCAGGCAAGCCGTTTTATCCATTCCCCTTTGATTTATCAAACTTCAATTGAGAGCCAACTCACTCAATCCTTTCGACCAATAACAGTGCATTCTTTCCACTCCAGATTTTTGACTTGTGGAACTTCCATCAGAAAACATACTTTCAGACTCACTTATCACCCCTTTGTCTACTTCTTGCCAGCCAATCAGGATACTTCACCCTACCAGCCAATCAGGAAGCTCACTTTCCCTACCCAGGTCCAGCAACATCACTCAGGTCTCATTAGATCTTGCTCGATATGCGGCCGAGGATCGCTCAGCGATCCATGTTTCAATGATGTTCAGCGTATATAAATTCGATCTTCTTTTATCTTACAGAAAATTAAGAAAACTAATTAGACAAGAACTTCAAGCACTCTTCCGCGTGATTTTAGTTTTGCTCATTTTTTTGAAAACTTACAATTATTTCTGAAACATTTGCAAACAATGGCACTGAGAAAAGGTCTGGACGATTGATTGCTATGGAGAGAAGTTGAGAGGTTTGAATCAAGTCAATCCCAAGTGAAGGTATCAAGATGACTTAATGTGTCCCTAAATGGGATTTCCAGATCATCGGACTATTTTGGGTAGACTGAAGCAATATTCATAAAAACTGTTACAGGACGCCCAAGATTCATCGCAAACCTGAATGACTTCTACTTGGCTTTAACTGTAAGACGCTGTAAGTGAATGACAGTTACTAAACTTTCAAATGAGCTATCCGCTGTTTCTGTACTTCAGTTTCGAGGTATATTATTTACCAAAGGTTTACTGAGGTAGGGCATTATGACAGAAGATCATTGGTCTGCCTCCCACTCGCAGGATAGCCTATTTGACATAGTACATAAAACATCATCCTTGAAATCGTCAACAGTGGGCCTATGTTCTCTTCATTGTTCAATCAAGATTCATTATGAACATTGACTATTGACGCCATATATTGAAAGAACCAGAGACCTGGTATCATCCTTCCAAGATCATGGAATACAACTACAGTAAAGGTGGGGTTATGGTCTGGGCCGGCGTGATACTGGACTGGCGCATCTAAGATGGCAGTTCATGAAATATTTGTTTGTCGTCCCAATTAGAGTAAAACTTAAACTTTTAGCATGCTCTCCGATTGAAAGAATAGCTAAAACAGGATAAGACGAGGTGTGATGATAATATGAATAAGAATTATTTGTAATATTTAAACAGTTACTCTAAACACCTACAATTCTTTGAGAATTAAAATAATTTGACGATATATAATTGTCCATGTGATGACTGATACATCTGATGGTTCAGTCAGATAAAGACAACTCCTCTTTATCTTTTAGAAAACTTTTATTACGGGACGACACAGACGTTTAGAAACATGGAAAAAACATATATGATTAAAACTTAGGTTGTATAATTAGGGCAACCGACCCTTCAATTACAGCTTACAACTGTACCAAACGGTAGCTCACCTGCCTCTGAACTCTTAGACATAACAAAACAAAAGTTTTGCGTTACAGAGCAGCGCCCTCTAGTCGATGCTTTTCAACAATGACATCCAAACAATAAGAAATACATCTCTGTTTCAAAAATCCAGTATAGTTTATTAGAGTATTCCAATTTCGTAGCTAAAAACATTACAGTTTTACACCTGATTCCTACCACCGTGAATCTTCGTGTCCATTGTACCATACAAGGGTACTAGTAAATATGCTCCATTTGGTCCAGCACACCATACGAAAACTTTAACTTGAAACATTTTCATGGAGAAAAAATACCATTTGTTACCTACTGGATACTACTGGACTGGATATTTTAATTTGGTTCAACCCAGTTAACTGAATCTTTAATTATCTTCTTTTCATGTTTTATTCTTATAACAGGTAGTTGATGTTGAACGAGCACGATCCAAAGTAGGGGTCTTCAACCTTTCACACTCGAGGGTCAAATTAATAAATGTACAATAATCCACGGACCTCGTCCAATAAATTCGCAGTGATACGCGAGCCACACAGCTGTCAAAAAATATTGTAGTCAGGAAGTTTATATAAAAAAGGAGGTTTGTTTTATAAGACTAGAACTAATTCTAAGGGAAGGGATGGTGTTTAAATGTTTGTATATGATATGTAACGGTTTCAAAAAAATTGAATGGAGGTCGAAATAAAATACTTCGCAAACCTGTTCAAGACAAGAGTCCACTTTTTTTCTGAAATTTTCTGAGATTTTATGCATATATATAGTCATTATTTCAATTTTAGAATTAAAAAATTTTAAGATACAGTTAAAGCTCTGAAAAATTCGTCATTTTCAGAAATTTTATCTCAAATGATATGAAACACAACAGATAAGTGCAATGTTTTAAATGTCAAGAATAATAGAAAAGATGGCGTTTTTTACAACCAAAAGCAGATAAGACAATTTTTTAACTGCCTCAAATTCAAATGAGGCCATTCGTGGTCCGTAGCCAGCAGGTTGAAGTCCCCTGATCTAAAGGAACTTATGTTTCTACTGCATGTTTTAGATTTCACATTCTTACTACGTCTTATTTTCACTTACTGTTTCATATTTTTCTCTCTTTATGCAATTTTCTCATTATTTTAATTTGTTAATGTATCAGTATCCCGAAAATCTCCCTTTCTTTTATTTTTTCCCTTAATAATTCATTATTCCTAGAAATCTGAAAGAGAAAACATATATTTAAGCATTTCATCATCATCATTTATGCACATACCTAGTCTCGCTATAAGTTCTAATAAAATTTGAGATCATCTGCTATGACTCAGACGTGGCAGATACTTTTAAATGGCATCATTCGAGATAGCTTGTAATTTTTTTCAAAATATATTAATCTTTCGTGCATATTGTTCTAAACCAGACAGAGGTTTAACAAAGTAAAATGAAAGGTGAACAGAAGCATGTGTAGTAGTTATTTCTCTCTGAGAAAAAGAAGAGCATGTCAAAGATTTTTAAGGCTCTTAATTTAGAGAGAAAAAAAGTTATTCATTTATCGAACAAATCAGAGATCTTTTAAGTTCAATGGTGTTCCAAACTGTACTAGGAACGGTCATCCATGCTCGGTAAGAACACCAGCTCTCGTCAAGGCAGTCAGGGAAAGAATTCGCTGAAATCTGTGTAAAAGAAAATTCTTCTCGTTAAACAGATGAACTTATCAAAAAGAACAATGTGTCACATCATAAACGAAGACTTTAGACCAATAGATTATTGAAGGATAAATGGCCATTTTCTTATAAAGGAATTAAAGTTCCAGAGCTACCATAAAGCATTATTGCAAAAGCATGCTCATAACATCCACAGACGAATTCTTTTTACCGACGATACCATTTCTGACGTTGAAGAATCTTTCAACTGCCAGAATAACTGAGTATACGCATAGATTGGCCAAGAAGCTAAAGAAAAGAAAAAAAGCGTGCTTAGAGCTCATCATCTAGCTTTCGTAATAATTTGGGGAAGGTGCCAGCATTGAAGATGTCTCATAGATTCATTTTTATGTGAGAGAAGTGAAAATCACGCTAAAAAGCTGATCAAGACACTGTTTTAGAACCAATAGTGAAGCTCCTGAATGGAAATCTGTTCAATGGAGATGATTGGACATTTAACAGTATTGGACTTTTCTGCTCTTGGTCATGGGTGAAAACGAACAAACGTTGCTTGAAAGAGAATGTGCCGGACTACATGGAGCTCAAAGAATAGCCTTTCAATCCTCCGGATTTAAATCCACTCGACTGTAAATTGTGGTCAGTATTGGAAGAGGCAAAAATGTTCCAAAAACAGCATCTCAATTTTAACAGTCTTAAGCGTTCTTTAAGGGAAGCAATGATGGAATTTCCCGAAGAGGTAGTACGTGTCTCGTTGGAATCTTGGCCAAGGAGACTTAACCCGTTTCGGAACCATGATCCCATATATATGATCACTTCAGGGGACACAGTATCATGTGTGAGATTAAATTTTCGCCATTCTGAGGCCCGTGAACACACCGGTGTGATCTGAAATTAGAATGTATGGAATTTGGAATGATGATAAACTATAAATTTCAACGTATTATTACAGGAAGGATTTTATAAGATTTTTTTTAAATGGAGTTAGGCTTAACAGGAAAAATCACCCGGTCCTGAACGGAAAATCAAAAAATGTTCATTTTGAAAAAAAAAGAGTGTAATTTGTTAAATTTAAAAGTATAATCAAATTATAAAAAGATTTAGTTATAAATTTGATAACAATTTTTTTTATTTTAATTCCTTTATTATTGTATCTGAACTCCTTTATTATTGTATCACGATTAGATATTTTAGTATTTTTGATGTTATTAACTTTTATTTTATATATTTATAATTTAATTATTAGGTAGAATTTAATTTAATGTTTAGGGCCACATATAAATTGTTTTTCTAGAAAAGCTGAAGATAAAGAGGTTAAAGAGATCTCTTCGAGTGAATAAAAATATAGCAAAAAGTTCTATTGAACGCGTCTATAAATCTTCAATTATTTTTATAATTCGGTTCAGATAATGGTATATTCATTTTCTTCAAAAATATGCGCAAAAAGTATCTAATTGTGGAACTATTTAGCTCAACTTCGATACAATTAAAATAAAATAAAATTCCAAAGTTGTCGTAAGTGTTCTGGTCTCATTCTCTGTTTCCTCAGAGATTAATTTCAAACTATCATAGGCAGTTCAAGACTTACATTCGACAAATATTATTCTAACAACCCAATTGTTGTAATAGTAAAATAAGAACACGAGCCTGATAATAAATCATTAAAATGAAATAAACAAATTAGTACCAAACAACATTTCCAATCCTCTCACGTCATCATTTCATAATACTCTGCTAATTATTTTTCCTAATTGCTCCCTTCGGTGTCACAACATATATTCTCCCCTTATTCCAATCCCAATGTGAAATATTTCAAAAAAATTCCTGTCTCATTTAAAATCTCATAAATACAAATTAATTGAAACATCTCAAATGTGACCTCCAAGCGCTCTTCAAGAGGAGAACCTTTCTCCCGGAATTTGGAACGATAAGGAATTTAATCTGGGGCGCACAGCAAAAGAAAAGCCCCTTTTCGCGCCGAGGCACGTTGTTATCTGCGAAACCAATCTACGTTTCCCCAGGCAAGAAAGTCAGGATACATCCAACAAAGCTTCATCGCTTTGCTCTAGTGTTTAATGAGGTTCTCTTGGATCGATGGCATAGAAGGGAAGAGTGCTATTTACTATTTCTAGAGACCTTTTGGGATCCGGACAAACATTCAGTTGATAAGTAGTTTAGATTGGTGCGTGACACTATTCTGACTTCTCCTAACTACGCAGTTGCTGAAATTTAAGTAGCTATTTGCCTTCGAAGAATATTTCACGATGGTTGGCTGGAGAAATGAGAAGCAAAGTGGGTTGAGGATGTTTCCGGTATTTTTAAATGTGGGTTTGTGTGACAGCTTCGTGGCCTTTTAGGATTGTTTGGTTTTCTGTTTTATCAAGTAGGAGGCGATTTCTTAAATGTTTCTAGCTTTGTAAAATATTATTTAAGGTGATTACCAAAAATAAATATTATGGAGTTTAACTATAATCATATCATTTGTTAGTTCGCTGAGAGGAAATAGATTTTTAAAAAAGCAATTGGGACTGGGGATTCAAACAGTTTTTTAATAAATTAAATGCGAGAAAAATTTGTTGCTTGTAAAATATAAATGGCTTTAAAATTGTATAATTTGATGCATGGCCCTAATCTGATTTCCCTTGTCGTTACCGTGCGGTCGCTGGTAAAGTTTGGGACACCAAATGTGATTAGTCATTGCAAAAAAATAACTGAGTTTGTTAATATATCAATTTACTATCAAGCAATGTAAAAAAAAAAACGAGGAAGCACTTAAATAGCAGCCTAACGACTAACTTTAACTCTCACTTTACAAGTGTTTAAATAGCTCTTATGTTAGCATATAATCTAATTCTCTCTGCGGATGGCAGTTTTAAACTCAAACAACAGTTAAAGAAGTATATTTTCCCAAGAGGCTTTGTAGAAGGCCAAGTGACGTACTCAAGAGAAGGATTTGGGTGTTCAAGCCCTTCCATTCACCAAAAGATTTTTAATTTTTCGCATTAAGATTATGCCTCAGCACTTTCGTCTACGGCACTTTGCTTCGTATTTTCTTTTAATGTAAGCACCTCCCATAAAAAATAGTTTTAAACAGTCACTGCTCTTAACCATTCAGTGGTTGATCTTTGCGGTATAACCCCCAAAGTTTCACTAACTAACTCTGAGGATTCCGCATAAGATTTTTATTCAAAACTGGGTATACGCGGGAATAGGTATAGAAGCTGTTACAAGAATTACAACTAAATTATTTATTTATCGATTAGCACAAGGTATAGTAAGATTAACTCAACTCCTATCTAAGCAGCAATGCATAGATATATGATCTCAGAAAATATACAGATATATAAATTATGTTTCGTAAGAATATATCAATTTACTATTATCTCAATGTTCTGGTTTTATTAGAGCAGTGTATCCATTACTCTATATTAAGTTAACAAAAAATCACTCAAGAGTATAAATTCAACAACCCTTATATTTACTGGGAATTTTTTCGATTTCTTTTACTGTATCTTCTCAATCTCGATAAAGCATTCAATTGTTAGAAATAAATCATTAATTACATTTCTACAGAATTATATGTAACGGAGGACAATACATTTGTCAGTTCGTTTGACTTTTTTTAGAAAATTAACCTTTTTTCTATAAGATAACACGATGCTTAAATGTGAAGGATATTGTTATTTTGAATCACAGTCAGGATGAATGTCTCCCAAACCTAAATGTTCAAATCCCAATTATAAGCAAAACAAATTGACCAAAACTCTGAGACCTAACTCCATTGTTCTATTTAAGGTTCGTCACTGCAATTCTTTTACATTACGGATCCATGGATTCAAATCCGTGGACCAGCTGAAATCCTAATCATGAACGTGACTACACTTTTAATCTAACAAGTTATTTATTAACCCTATATATAGTATTGTTTTCGAAATATATTTCTATTATTTCGGTTACATTTTTAACGAAACTATTTATACAATAGACAGTATAGATATGTACGAATATTGTTCATATCTTGTAATCATTCACATACCTCTTATCAGTTTTAGGGGTTGCCATGTACAGTACATTCATTCTACCTGAGCGAAAATCATGTTAAAGCTGTTAATATTATGTTACAGCTGTTACATCTTATTTCTATTACTGGAATTCCACAGCTGTGGTTCAGTACTAAAAGAGCTATAATAATTTGCTATAAATAAATGATTCACTACTAAAATTATTCGACCAGCCATTATCTTTTTATACTTTTAATTTTCTATGTACATATTTACATGGTCAGTCATACTGGAAAATTCCAATTTTAAACGTTAACTCCTAACGAAGGAAAACATCTACTTGGTACTAAAGCGGAGCCTGAACTGCTTACAATAACAATCTCTTTTCACAAAAAGTGGAGGAGCGCCATCTCTGGTGCGCTTTTCGCCACATATGTCAACTATAATTGCATTTAATTGTTCAAAAACATTATGGTCAAAGAACATTGAATACACTCACTTCCAAAAGTTAAGCACAAAGATGTAAAATGTAAAAAAATCAACAAATACTGCTTTGATTGACACAAAATTTGGCAGTAAAGTATCATATATATTTATACATAAAACAAAATCAATAATTATATACAAAAATGAAAACAATATTAAATTTTTGTAAGTTGTCAGATAATGTCATACTGGAGACTTATGTATAAAGTGAATTATGTATAAAGTGAAAATAAACAGCAGAAAATGAAAAAAGGACATTAATAGGGTATGTGATCCCCCCTCATCTGTATGCAAAGTTTACACCTTCTGACCATGCTTTCAATTAGGTGGTCATACACCTCAGAATTAAGCAATCGCCATTCTTCTTGTAGAGCAGTTTCCAGCTCAATAAGAGTGGCTGGATGTGGGAAACGTGAAGATAACAGCACATCCGAGAGCATCCCAAAGATTTTCAATGGGATTAAGGTCGGTTGAATATGCTGGCCACGCCATACGCGCAATCCCTTCACTCTCCAGGTAGTCATTGATGATGTCAGCTCTATGGGGACGTGCGTTATCGTCCATTAAAACAAAAGTAGGGCCAACTGCTGCAGCGTGCAATCTCACAATGGGTTCTAGGACTTCATCTCGATACCGGACAGCCGTCACAGAACCCCGTTTAAACATGTGCAGGTCGGTGCGGTATCCTAATGAAATCCCTGCCCACACCATAATGCTTCCGCCTCGGAATGCGTGATGTTCGGTGATATTTTGGGGCTGATTGCGTGTTCCTTGTTTACGCCATATCCTTATAAGCTTGTCATCTGGCTCCAGAGAAAATCTTGACTCATCAGTAAACATGACATTGCCCCAGTCGGACACAGTCCAATTGCCATATTCCCGGCACCACTTTAATCGTGCCTCTCTTGATTTGACGGATAGAGGAACACAAGCTTGAGGTACCCTGGCATACAGTCCATTGATATGTAATCTTCGACGTACAGTAGCTGCAGATATAGCCTTACCAATGGACGCTGTAACCACGGATGTCACACGTGTGGAGGTCGCTCTGCGATTCCGCTTGGCTACAAAAGCAATATATCGATCCTCCGCGAGGGTTGTAACCCTTGGGCGACCGCCTACGGTCCTTCGGACAACTGTCTGTGTGGTTTGAAATTGTTTCCATAAACGTGAAATTACAGAATGATGAACGCCGAAGAAAAGAGCAACATCTGTGATCGACTGTCCTGCTTCAATGCGCCCCACAGCACGCCAGCGCTCAGAATCTTCCATTCGTTTTCTGGAAGTCATAGAAACACGTATGTCTTGAAAACAAATTGTACGAAAGTTTTAAATACTTTTATCAGCACTTACAATCAACTTCTGTAACCCTTCATAAAGCTGGCTTCTTATAAGACTGCCCTTTTTGCATATTTCTTGACATGAAAGCACGATTGGCTGTTACCTAACATATTTGCATACTTCCATCTACCTCTGCAGCGAATTGCATCCTCTTCGATTCTGATTGGCTTCCGGAAATTAGCATTTTCCTCTCCGTGCTTAACTTTTGGAAGTGAGTGTACAAAACGTTAAAAATCGACGTTAATGTTAAAATGTTAAATTGCAACGCAACAACAAATTAAATATTAATACAAATAAGAAATGTTCAATTTTACAGGTACTTATTTTAAATGCAATCTAAACAATTCCCTTAAATCTTTTAAAAGGTAACATATTGTAAAACGCTTACATTAATTCTTTAGCAAGAACTTTACTCCAAGACGTGTTAAAATTTCAGTATCACTCCTAGTTCTCGTTTATAGGAAAAGGCTCATTAAGGAATTGGCAGAGGAATTGTATCGCTTTTCCAGGTGTTTTCCCAATAGATTTTTCTAGCAACTGCTCTTAACTATCTTCCCCGGAGTTCGGTATTGATAGTTACAGTCCATGAGAAAGCGCCATGAAAAATGCTGTCTTGAAGCACATTAGAGAATTGAATTTAGAATACCTCGTGTCGATTTTTAAGGAAAACAAAATACTTTCTTTTGCTAACCATGATTTATTTGTTAACTGGGTTAAAATTTGAAAATATTCTCGATAGTATAAAGTATTTAGTTATTTTTTCAGTGAAGTCTTATTTTAAGCTACATATGTATAGTTCCCCATTTTATATGATATATTAGAATTTTTTTCTTTGGGAATGAATGAAGTATAAATAAAACTTTGAAATAAGTGAAAAATAAGGAAAAAAAAATTTTTTAAATGAATACAGACAAATTTCGCAAAAATGTACGCTGAGAAAGTTGTCTAAAAGTTAATTTTCTTTTTCGAAAAAAGTGTATGAAATTGAAGTAAAATTCAAGAAAAGCCTTAAATTTGAAATTATATGTTGCTAACAGTTCTTAATTTTTGTTGAAATCCCAAATTTCAAAAAAGAATCTGCTCTTATATGAAATATTGTAAATTTTAAAATCACGGACAGTTTTCCCCGTATTTTTCCATAAGTAATTTATTTCTAGAAGTCATAGTCATTTTATAAAAGCTACACTAAATAGCCGTCAAGTCGCAAGTCCTCTCGTGAGGTTGGTGGAAGGGAAGAGAGACCTCCTGACCCACTCTTGGGTGTTTTCCTTCAAAATTGGGATGGAAATGAGCCAAATCATACTCTCATCTGTTTGGTGCTCTAAGCTACGGCTAACTACAGGTGTACAACCAGATCTTTGCCGAGATTATTTTTGTGGACCTCTATCTGACACCATCAATCAAGTGGAATCAGGAACAACAGCAACAGAGAATGTAGCAGTATTGAGAATATTTACAAAATTGGTGGTTTTAGAAACATTTCCACCACGTACGCTAAAACCGATGATCACGCTTTTTTTTCTTCAAAATCTGTTACATTGCGTGTTTCACCATTACAGCAACATTCGTTAAGTTAACATGTTCCCTTCACTCATTTTTACAAAAGTTTTTTAAAAAAACAGGTTCGTCCATATTGTGATGGACGAACCTGTCTAAACCCTCAAACAACGATAACAGGGTTATCGTTGTTTTAGGGTTAGAATAAAGGTCAGCCATAATCAGAACAATTATATATTATTATTCTCTCAGTTAATTCTAACAACCCAGGGTTAGAAAATGCATTTTTTATTAAGTATAGGAGCAAAAGCACGGTAAAAGAGATACTTAATATTTAATTATAATTCAACTAACTTATTCTTATAACGTATGAATTATCTGCGGTCTAAATTACCGTAAATTCGTTCTCAGCTATTGTACCTCTGGTCGTTATTAATCAGATCCAACTTATTGACTAAATCGTCCAATTAACAATCCTAAATTATTCAACAATTAATCGTCGAGAAACTCTCGAGTAGCTCACAGCTACTTTCCGCTAATCACTAACTGCTAACTTCTAACTCCTAACCACTAACTCCCCGTACCCGAAAGTTAATTCTTAAATATCATCCTTCAGTTAAATAAACTTCTACGGGAGAAAGTTTTTAAAAGAACAATATTTAAAAGAAATACTTTTCCCCAAGAGGATTAGTAGGAGGCTCATGGATAGACCCATTACAATCCAACCTGTAATTTTCCACAACTGTGATTACGTTAACCATTATGTCATAATATTCTGATTCGATATTTCCATAATAAATACAGTAGAGCGTCGTTTATCCCAACGTTTATTATACGGAGCGTCAAATATCCGAACTAAAGTCCGGATACATTTTTCAACAGTGCAATGCTCAACTGTTGTTTCCTGTGAGGGATATTTGGGGGATTTCAGTTGTGTGTGATTTGGTGAACATCTGCGCGGAATATTATGTCAGTTTGTTTCCAAGTTAGAGGGTGTATACGTGCTTTTTTGTTGAGTTTTGTTGATGTAGAAACCTGGATGGCATGCGATGCAGAAGACAGTGGATTTCAAATGCTAATTGATGACGAGATTGTGGCCTCCATGCAAGAAGAATCCGACCCTGTCGACGACGAAATGGATGAAGACGAGGACATTAACAACGAAAGTAGAAAATGCTGACGCGTTTGTTGCGTTAGAGACAGCTATGGAGTGGTATGAACAACAGAGTGCTGTCCTATTCAACTACTGCTGCTCAAGAGAATCAGAGACCTTGCATTGAAAAAACGAAGGTGTACAATGGTACAGCGAAAAATAAGTGATTATTTTCCACAATCAAGGTAAAATTGCGACATTTTGCACCTATTTTGCTTTTTCTTCAAGCACGTTTCCCGTATGTTATGGTTTTTTATATTTTTATAGTGTCCAGTATCATGTACTGTATGGATCGCATTCGGTGTTCGGTTATCCGAACAATTGCGTATCCGAACGGTGTCCGGTCCCAATTGATTCGGATAAACGACGTACCACTGTAAATCCAATACTTGTTTTTATTAGAAACCTAATTTGCGCCCACTATTACTTCTTTTTTAAATTTTAAATGTTCTCTCTTCACATAACGATTAGGAACTTCTGATGAAGAACATTGGAACATAAAATAGCGATAAATTATCAAATGGTTCTTAATTATTCAGGAATCAATTCAGTGCAACATAATGTTAGTTTATTATTTCAGGACGTTCTCAGAATAACTACTTGATTGGTAATTTCGTTAACGTGCAATCTTACTAACCAAATAAAGTAGTATTTAATGGTACAGGTCGCGTTTTATATAATATTTTATGATATCTTACTTTCTAAATATGATATACCTTAAAGGCTGTTTACGAGCCCTTGCGGACCCAAAGAAGGGCTAATATCCGAGCTTTCACACACAAAAACGGCCAAATCCGAAGTATTTTCCATGTTTCCCAAATGATTCCATGTAAGAGGATATTTTATGGATGGAAGTGAAATTTATTTTCTTCTCAAGCATCTAATCAACCCCTTCCAGCACGAAAGAAAGGCATTAAGATTCTATAAATAGAAGAAAGTCCAATATTTTGGAGCATTTGATGGACCTCTAAACAAGAAGCGCCTTGAAAAGGATCGATAAAACTTTATAGTCGCGGCTGGTGACATTTCAAAGTTTTCTCACGTGCCACAAAAATGGGAATAGTCAAATGCTAAAAAGGATGTCGGGAAATATGAATCTCTTAGAAATTCGTTTTATAATGTAGCGACAGTAGAAAAAAAGAGCAATAGAGATATGCAGAATAGTGAGCGCTTTTTAAAAATACATATGCTAATTTTTTTTACTGTTTGGTGCGGTATAGAATTTTATCTCAGGAAAAATTCTTCTTGGAGAAAATAAAATATTCCGTCACTTACTCGAGATTACAGTTTCTTTGATATTTTCATAACTGGACTTTTTTCTCTTTGATATACGACCTCACATTTATTATGTATAAATGTATGTAGTAATTCACTTATATATTCCTTCGAGGGATTTTAATTCCAGATGGTCTTGAGTCCTCCAAGACCTCGCGTGATAATTAATTTTTAGTTTACCCACCTAACGAGAAATAACCGTAACCTTATCTCCCCAAACTAAAACTTCAGCGTTTTTAAATTAAACAAGTAATATAAACAAGTTAATTCCTACCTTGAATGGATTAATAGAAAGTATTTTATTAACGATTGAAAATTTAAACAAGATATATATATAGAGAGAGAGAAAGAGTGAACAAATAGTAGGAATTGAAAAAAGAGCAGAATTTGTCTACATTGTTGTAATAATGCACACCCGGTTTGGATAGTTTGGCTGAAAAACCAGTTTCCGATGCCAACTTTTGTCATTGTTTTAACAGTTACATTGTTATAACAATGGAGACAAATCTAAGCTGAAGTCAAAAACCGGTAATTAATTTAATTTAATTAATTAACCGGTAATTAATGAATTAATATTTCAAAGAAACTGTATTATTAACAAGTGCCATCCACTACAAGTTTAAAAAAATGTATTTGAACTTGATTAGGTGAATAAAAAGTATTTTATTAACGATTGAAAATTTGAACAAGATATGTAAATAAATATATACATATATAGGGAGAGAGTGAGCTAAATAGTAGGAACTGAAAGAGAGAGCTATATTAACGCCACACTATAAAGTTTCTCGAGGGTTGTTGGCGACGGTCCACGCAGTTTTGAACTATGATCAAATTACGAGGACAACACCTGATCAGGTACACACACTCACACACACCTCCAAACTTCCACACCACACCAAGGAAGGACGTTTGAGCCTCGACAGATTTAATGTGCCCCCTCTACATGGCGGGTCTTCAGCGGTACTAGGTTCGAACTCATGACACATCAACCACGAGTCCGTGACCTTGACCACTAGGCTATCCTGCCCCCACATTTTTAAATTAAGAATGACACAATCTTACATCCCCGCGTATATAGGACCAATCAGGAAAACTTTTACCGAAAACCATATGATTTTAATAGCTTCCGATTGATTGACTATGGCTGTAAGTAGACGACATATCGGGAGCGAAAAAAAGAATGCTTTTGTAACTGTCTTAAATGTGCGCATTTTTTTTTTTTAGTTCGTGTCATCCCTTTGAGTTTGTAATCGTCAATAAATGCGATTTTAAAATAGCAACATGTTTCTTCATCAATCCATTCAACAATCCATCAATCCATTCAACAATGAAACACCTTGAAGCTATCCCATAATGTCATATTACAAGTTAAAAATGTCATAAGTCAAGTCAAATTATTACATGTATGCAGAATTTCCTTTATTATTTTTACATTATGCGATTTCAGGAGAGATACTTGTTTATACTTCGCATAATAGAATACATATTATGCATTTTTCAGATTGTCTACTACAATTATACAACGCATTTGTGTGTATGTGCGTGCGTGCGTGTGAGTGAGTGAGTGAGTGAAAGCAAGAGAAAGATATCTCTATTATAAAAAAAATTTCATTTTGCTATAATACTTTTATTACGTACAATCGCAACAATACCAACGTTCAAGATAGCTCTCCAATTTGATAATACCATTTTCGCATGTATCGTACGCGTTGAATTGACAACCATGTGCTTCGCTTCATATAATATCGCCAATACGGTTGCAATAGTACATTATTGCAAGCTCTCACAGAAACATACTGCAACAATCGCCTGGACTGGAATCATTGCGTGAGAAGAAAGGCGTCGTCTCATACGAAGATTGATTAACAATCAACGTAACTAAGTGTCCAGGAAACTGTAAGAGCTGAAAGTGCAATCAAAATCAATGATGTGTTGGACAATACAACTTCAATAATGAATTTAACTGAAGAGGAGAGCAAAGAACGAATTTTGAGGGGGAAAAGAGCAAATGACTAGAGAACTACATAATACGTGAAACTTACTGTTTTACAATTTGAGCAATGAGTATAAACAGTTATGTAATTTATGCAATTAGAGTTGGTCCATTGAGAGAGGGTAACTCCTCCCCTATTTATTTGGAAAAAAAAGTTTCATAGAATTACCAATACTTTATTCTGAAAATATATATTGTAGAATAAAACATTAAATCAATTTACACTGAATGACCAACATTAAATTAAGAATTTCACCAAAGTAAAATGTATAGCATAAAAACATATTTTTTTATATATAAGTTTGTTTTAGAATAAAAAATTTGTATTAAAACCTATATGTTTTACACTATAAATCATTGAATTTTGGGAGTGAGCAAGCAAAAGAAAAATACATTCTTTGAAAAAGTTGGAAAAGTTATTTTGTTTCAAAGACTGTTACTTAAAAATACATGACTCTAGGTACGTGAAATATTCAAATAATTTTATTCTTAAAGTTTTTTAAATCAAGGAATGCATTGATATACTCAGAACCATATTTTGATATCTTTGCTTTTACAGATAGAATACCAAAAAAAATATTGACATAAAGAAAAGCTCAGACTGTAAAACTTTTCAAATGGAACTTCAAAATGCATGACTTATTTTTATTATAAAAGAAAAGTGGCGTGGCATTTGAAGGAATTGACATTTTACAGAGCCATCTTTAACAAAATCGCCTTCTAAAATTGAAGGGAATGACGTTGCAAAGAATGTGATAAGAATAGAAGAGTATCTGCAAAATCTTTTCTTTCTCATTCTCAGAATTTAAAATGGCATCTTAAGTTTTATTGCAACGTATAAACCTGTTTATGGATCAAATACTATAATTTAACACATATTTCTAATGTTACACCTTGTTAAATAAAAATCGTTTTTTAGTATTGGCATCCATTTTATTGCTCTTCTTCATTTATGTTTATTTAGGGCTTATATCTAAGAAAACTTCCAACTCAAATTATACGTATATGAAAACACAAATTTTTATACCGAGTGTTGCCAAAGTCGACCAACAAATGCAGAGGGGTGATAGTAGGCAGCATGGAGACGAAAAATCACCATAGAACATGGGGTCGCAATCTATAGTCGATCCATGTTTAGTCGATAAAAATCGCCATAATAGTAGCAATTGGGAAAACGATGCGCCAAAAGAATGCAGGTATTTAGCGGCCGTAGTATGCTCAAAGTTTGCAAATTTCCCTCTCGTCTTCGGAGAATAAAAGTAGCGAGCACTGTAGCTACTGTGCATCCAGATGTTCTGGTGCACGATAGTGCTCCAGAACATTTTTCAATTGCGGTGCGTAACTACATCCTTGCTACATATACCGGGAGGAGACCAGGACACGGCAGACTGGTTGCTTGAATTCCAAACTCTCCTGACCTTGATCCCTTGGATTTTTTCTTTTGATGCCACCTGAAATCACTTGTATATGAGACGCCGGTGGCTACAGTTGAGGATCTCAAGGTACGGATCGTCATCAATTCCGCTGACATTGCCAGCACACCGGATTTGTTCGAATCAGTCCGACAATCCTTCGTCCAACGGTGTTGGCTGTGGTATAACCTACGTGAACGCAGCTTCGAACAGTTCCTGTGACAATTACTTGTCGTGGCATTTCTGACGTCAAGAGGTATGCATTGTTCGTGTTATAAACATCTTTTATCTCTAATTTTTGTTTATTGAGAACATTTATAAACCCCGTGCACTGCACAATGTATCACACGGGGGCTTACAACACAAAGGGAAGAAGGAAGGATTACAACACAAACATCCATGCCTTCTCCGGAATTTGAACCCAGGACTTACAGCACCGCAGTCAATGTCAGTAACCAATATACCGATTGGGTGGCTTTATCTCCAATAAACGTATTTGTTGCTTCTTTTTGCCTCTTGTTATTCCACTCGACATCACACCCTTCATTACCGTTTTTACGCATTACTCCGGCTAAATTTGGTTTGGTTAAAATAACGTGGTTTGCAACCCCGTGTTCTATGGTGATTTGTTGTCTCCATGTACACCCCCTCCCCTTTCCTCTGAATTTGTCGGTCGAATTTGGCAACACCCTGCATATTTCTATTAAAATATACATTATTGTATTACTATTTAAATATACATTAGTAGTAAATGATGTAATTGAAAAATACTGAAGAATATATTTACACCTTGATTTTGATTACTATTTTACTAGATCTCATACAAGGACTACTAGCAAAAATCCTCTAAATGTCGAGCGATAAATGAATCAGAAAGACAGAACTAAAACCGGTATTTCTTGTTACTAAATTTTCTTACTGAAATATCCCCAATTCAAATTAACAAGTGGCATTTTTTATCATCTCATACGATGGCAAAACTTGATCACAAGACTCAACAGCTATGAATTTCGCAACTGAACATCAGGATGTGATGACCTGATAAAAAAAACGTCTATAAATAAAAAATAAAAAAACAATAACTGAAATTAGAAGAATGAGAAATTACCATAAAATCTTAAAGAAGATCGCTGTCCTTTCCTTAATTGGAAATGCTTTTAAATTCATAAGGAATTTAATCCATATTTATATAATGGCAAATTAATTTTAAGAAACAATTCTTTCAGTAAACTCACGAACTATGCATTCCTAATAAAAAAAAATTGTAGTAATTGTGCAATACAAGTAATTATGAGAAAGATACTGAACACGGAATTTCTTTAAGAGTACAAAAGAGGTATATATATATATATATATATATATATATATATATATATATATATACCTCTTTTGTACTCTTAAAATCTTAGTATCTAAGAAATCAGCAAATATAATAATATAACCCTTGATTCATTGATTTTTCACGTATCATACAACAAGTCGCTAATTTATGAACACAAAAATCAGGCTAATTTGAAACGAGCCTAGTTCCCTTTTACCCTGTGACCCAGCTAAATGTGTGGAAGGAATAAAAGGATCATTCGACATGATAAATTCCAATTATTTTTATTTATCACTGTAATCAACTCAAACACAAATAACACTATAAATAGGATAATTCAGTCAAGCAACAAAGGAAGAGACGAGAGTCGCGATTGGGGAGAATATATATAATAATGTGTTCTTCCTTAATATTACTTTACACAGAAGCTAAGTATTTAATGCCCGCCTAACGATTTTAGCACTATAAACATCAACGTAATATGAAGTTGACAGTACCTGACTTTAGACAGTCTTCTAATCAATTGTAATTACTTTCTCTTCCTGATTATAATCCTTTACAAGGTAATCTTTACCTGGAATCTTTCTTGACACTTCTAGTTAACTAAACTTCGAACTGTTTAACTTTTTATTCACTATTCTCTTCACTTCTAATTCACTAACTCTTTAACTCACGAAGTAGGAATATATATAATAAACTTATTTGCATATCACGTTTCCTTTTTTAGGAGAAGATTGGTAATTCTTTTCTGGCACAAAAGAATACCCAAAGGGACTGTTAATAGAAGGTCGCGAATAGATCCGTCACAAAATAATGGTAGTTACGCAAAAATAGATTTTATTCGTGGTCCTTTTCTGGCAATCAACGCAAACATTTACGTAAAATTCCAATATTACTACTATCTCTAGAAATATCTTTGTTACTGTCTCCATGAACCCCCCATTGGTGAAATTCTTCCTGTAATATCTTGAACAAAGTTCCGACTAGCCTCCTGAGTTGCAGATGTTTCAGGGGATTTAAGAACGAATTCAGTAATTAATTGCTGTGTTTGTGTTTTGACCAAGCCATTGTGTAATTCTATATTGAGGTTATAAAATTCAGAGAATTATCACAAAAAAAAACAGGTTACATTCCTGGTTTTCAAAGTACCAGTTATAAAAATAAAGGTAAAAGTTTTCTTCTTAGAATTTGGGTCGATCGGGTTAAAATAAAATAAGTCGTAAAATGAGAATCTAATTTTTTTTTTCTGTTTCGTGTTAAATCAAAATAGTGTAAAAGAATTTCGTGTAGAAAAAGAATCGGGTTTATTCTCCAGGGCTACTACAAAATAAGCTTTTTCAAAAGATTTCAAAATCTTATAGGAAAAAGGAAGAGCAATAAGAAAAGGCATTCCTTTGGAAAAACAAATATCATATTATTTATGTGATTAAATAAATATTTTAAACATTTATATTTCCTTATATAGCTATGCATATGTTGATAATCGCCTTTCAAATTATCATGACGCTACCCATTACACAGAATCATGGGGCCGATATTATGTCAATAATTTAATTTTTAAATTATGGCGTTGATTCGAATATCCTAAAGGTTGTCCTTTAGAAGTCTTTATTATCATTCCGAACTTGTATTTTCAATGTGCATATTTTATTTTTTTTAAACTCATGGTATCTTATTTTTATGACTCGTATAGCGATACAGTGAAAATATTTTGTACAAGATGAGTAACATTTTTGTGCAAGAACAGGATACGTTTAAAATAGAAAAATGTTTTAATGTTAATATCAGCTCATTTTATTTTTAATTTACAAAACTCTTATTCGACCAATTCTGACGTATGCATCTGATACTAAGACAATAACAAAACTGGGAGAAAATCGAATGGCATCTTTTGAGAGAAAAATACTTCGAAGTATACTTGGAGGTGTAAGCGAAGACAAGAGCTGGAGAAGAAGGTAAAATTTGGAATTGTATAGATTTTATAAACAACCTGACATCATTAAATACATAAAATAAATATAATGAATGATGGCCATATAATTCGAATGTTGTCAAAAAAATACTGTAGTTCAGAGTCACTGGGATTGGAAGCGTGGAAAATCTGCCCATCTAAGCCAAGGCTGAATATGGTTATATATGTGTGTGTTGTGTGTGTGTGTGTGTGTGTGTGTGTGTGTGTGTGTGTGTGTGTGTGTGTGTGTGTGTGTGTGTGTGTGCGTGCGTGCGTGTGTGTGTGCGCGCGCGTGCGTGCTTGCGTGTAATTATTTTTGTTGATCATTTCTCAAAAGGAGAGAATATTAACTATATACGTATATATACACGTGTGCAAAAATTAAGGACGAAGTCGAAAATTAGCATATCAGCTGAACGAAGAGGCAGAGTGGACAGAAAAACCAATCAGGAGATTAAGTGAGGTGATGTACGGTAGCACATGCGCAGATATGCAGGTAGACGTAATGGAGGAGTGTCTGAGCAGTAAAGCATGTTGTCGGTGTAAGAGATTGCACACCGTATAGCAGTTAAAATCACACCAAGTTGCTGCCTCAGCAATAAATGGCGAATAATCAATCTGTTAGACGACATCTGGATGCTTTTACCCGAGGTCGAATCATTTGGAAGTTGGAGGAAGGTCGCAGTGTGACAAGTGTGGCTGCAGAGTTCGGAATTGCTCACAGCATCGTTTCACGACTTTGGAGACAATTTCAAACTACAGGAACAGCTATCCGGGGTTCAGTAGTGGTCTTCCAAGAGGAACCACACCCGCAGATGACCGGTATATTGCCTTACAGGCCAGAAGAAACAGGCGGCAGACAGCGGGAGAAATCGCTAGACACACGACACAGGCGACTGGACGACCGATATTGCGTTTTACCGTGGCCAGAAGACTGCACGGTGGTGGTCTGTTTGCACGACGCCCTGTACGGTGTGTACCTCTAACGCCTGCCCATCGGAGAAGGCGTTCTCTGTGGTGCCGGGAATACCGGAATTGGAGACAATGAATGGGGACGAGTACTCTTTACAGATGAGAGCAGATTCAGTCTGAGTAGCGATTCTCATCGCATACTCATCTGGAGAGAGCGGGGAAGCCGCAATCATCCCTCGAACATCATTGAAAGGGACAGGTATGGAGGTGGCGGTGTTCTCGTTTGGGGAGGCATCATGCTTGGTAGTCGTACAGACCTTCATATCTTCGACGCAGGTTCAGTCAACGGGACCCGTTATTGTAACGAGATTCTTCTTCCATATGTGCGTCTTTTTAGAGGCGCTATGGGTCCGCAGTTCCTTTTCATGGACGACAATGCACCATGTCATCGCACAGTAGCTGCCGAACAGCTCTTAGAGAGTGAGGATATTGAACGTATGGATTGGCCGGCACGATCTCCGGATCTCAATCCCATCGAGCGTGTATGGGATTTTCTAGGCAGACGCTTGCAGCTCGTACCACCAGTAACGATTCCGGAGCTTCGATTGGCGCTGCTAGACGAATGGGCAGCAATGCCTCAACAACTCATTGACACCCTCATTCTCAGCATGGGCAGGAGCTGTGAAACCTGCCTAGTAGTCAGGGGAGATCATATCCCCTACTAAAGACCGGATATTTCTTGCTGGACACCCATCACAGGGATGTTTCGGCCTTCAGTCGCATTGCGCTCCAAGCTACTTTTTCAATAAAGCTTCTTTTATCCCTCTGATTTCTCTTTTAGTAAGTGTTGCTTACATTACTCATGTCCTTACGTATTGGGGCTCTTACGTTATTAAATGTGTTGATTTGGAATGCTTTTGTACAAAGTTATATTGAAAAAACCGTCTCGTCCTTAATTTTTGCACACCAGTGTATATACTGCTGTTTGTAAAAAATGCAACACTACAAAGGAATCATAACAATTAAATGAAATTTAATGCACAAATGACTTTTATTAGTACAAATAAATGACTAAATTTTCAAAGCAGAAAAACAATATTAAGTGTCCGAAATCAGTATTTGGTGTAGCCACCACGCGCTGCAATAAATGCTGCTGTACGACGTGGTATGGAATCAAATAGATTTTGAATGTCTGCTTGTGGAAGAGAATTCCATATTGCTTGTAGACGCATCAAAAGCTCGTCTTTTGAAACTGCAGGATGTAGATCACGAGCGAGACGTCAACCAACCAAATTCCACACGTCCTCAATAGGCGATATATCTGGCGAATAAGCAGGCCAAATAGGAAGTTGCATGTGTTGGGCTGAACAGAAGTCTCGAACAGTCTTTGCAACATGTGGTTGTGCATTATTCTGCTGAAAGCTAGCTCTAGAGATACCTTGAAGGAAGGGAACGACTTCGGCTACAGCACTTTATGGATGTACCTGCTGCTATTGAGATTACTCTCAATTCGTAGCAAATTGCATCGTCCATGATACGAGATCACACTCCAAACCGTAACTCCAGGTGTTAGGCAACTGTGTCGTTCGATAACGCACTCTGGAAGGCAGCGTTCACCGGCATAGCGTCTAACACGAATCCGGCCATCATGGTCCCACAAAATGAAGTATGATTCATCTGAAAAGACAACTTGGTGCCAATCGGCTTGCCAGGCTCTGTGCTCATGAACCATTGCAAGCGCAGCTGTCGATGGTTTGCCGTGAGGGGGACCCTATATAAAGGTACCCTTGTACGCAATCCACGGTGCAGCAGACGTCGACGAATTGACGAAGCTGACATTAGTACATCTGTAGCAGTAGACCAACTGCCTGGAGGAGGTTGTATGGTCATTCAAGGCCATGTGGGGCAGGTGTCAATCGTCGCGAGCTGACGTCACCTTCCGTCGTCCATTGACAGGTTTTCAGGTTGTTCGGTGCTCGTTGGTCCACTGCTTCCAAACTCGCATCACTGTGGAACTGTTCCGCTGCACACGAGCTCCTATTGCGCGATAGGAAAATCCTCCTTCTCGAAGGCCGATAATCCTCTCCCGTTCAAACTCCGTAAGTTGTTGGAATTTCTCCTTATTTCGTCGTGGAGGCATACTTAGGTCTCACTAAACGTTCGCCACTAACAAATAATCATTAACTATTTTCAACGTTCCGCTACAGCCCTCTATTTATACGCTTTCAGCATCAGTTCAGAGGGCGCTGCGCACGCCACGCATGCGCGGTGGCTCTGAAACTTTACTATTTTACGTAACATCCTATAATTGATATTTGTTGCAAAGTTCATTTAATTCTGATGATTCCTTCATGGTGTTGCATTTTTTACAAACAGCAGCGTATATATATATGACACATGACGGGGCGAGTTGCATGAATTTATTTACTTAATTATTGATCATTTGACCTAGAGTAAAAGTGAGTGTAGAAGATTTGGATGGAATAAGATCATTTTGTTCAATGGTTATCCAATTTATTCCACATTTAAACACACACGCAAACACCAATAGGGACGATACAACAAAGAATACAAGAGCAAATACTAGCTGCGCATGTTTACATGACGAGAGACAAGGAGGGGGCTGAATTTTCAACAGAATATCCCGGACTTTTATACGAAACAAGACGGAGCTTGTGATTGGTGGAAAGGTATCATGCGATGATGCTTGTATAAGATTACTTTAAATTCACTGAGATTCTTAAACCAAAAGACACCGTTACGAGATTAAATACCGTCATATATATACAATTTACATATACATCGGTCTGTTCGAATGTTTGTTTCATGGTTTCATGATGTTTAAAAGCATTTAAAAGATCACGAAAGGACTTTTAAAAAATCTTTAACTATGATTTTCCTAGAAGCTTGAGAATAGCAACATTACACACGCAAAAAAAGTTTATTTTTAAATACATTTAAAGTGAGTTAAATTAATAAAGAAAACTAAACATTTATGATAATCGATAGGGCCCATTGAAATGTCATGTATTGAACGTTCAATCCAGGTGGCGTTCTGCCAGCTGTATTTAGGCCATGTTATTCTGGCATTATCAAACCGATCGATGGAAATCAAAAATGAAACAAATAAGGAATGAGTTTGCCAAAAGAATTCTCTGACGTCTGAAAGATATATTTTTTTTTATTGTTTAGGAATTTCCATAATCTAAGCGGTTTTAAATGGTCTCATTTTTTTTTTCTGAAATCGAAAAACAAGAACGCAAAAAATATATAATTAACAGCTTTAATTCGATTAATTAGTGCAGTAGAATATTTCATGGCCAAAAAAAAACATATATAAGTTCTTAAAAACCTTTTCAGCATAGTTAAAATTCTAGATGAAAATTCCTTGATTTTAATGAAGGAAATTGACGAAAAAATAAAGGAAGAAATTCTTCATTCAGATTAATAGAGCATATCTTTTGCAGATAGAAAACTTTTCGATATGTACTAATTTGTATTTGAAAATAAATATTTTGGCTAGACAGACGGATATACTTTATAACACTTTATTCATATCTGAATAAAAATAGATTCATAAGCAATAATAATTTTTAAACATTAAACGCTTGGAAATATTTTTAGTAACATTTTTATAAATAATATCAGCCGAAATGTATTCTAGAAGCACCATTTATTTTTTATAACCTCAAATTATCAAAATTTCTCTAGATGATTAATAATATCTCGAAAATGTATAAAAATTAAATTGGTATTCAGTACAAGCAGCTTCAATTACACATAACAACAATTCTTTAACTACATTTAGAATAATTACAAAAGATGCCAGCTTAAGCTACGTAAGGTTAACACAACAGACGATTATATATCAGCAAATAAATCAAATAAAATTTAGAGTCACTTGAATTATTGAATTAAAGCATACGATAATAATATGAAAAAAAGATAATTTTCTCTCACAACCTAAACAATATCTATAACATCTTTATAATTTAAATAGTCAATTAAAAATTGATTCAATTGAAAATTCAAACTAAAGAAAAGAAACTTGAATAGAACAAAATATTTACAAAACAAAACAATTTTCTTACAGTTAGATTTCCATTATAAAATACATATTTGTTTTCTGTTCACTATTAATTCCAATATACAAGATAATTTAAGGAAAGTGATCCATCATTTAAGATAGAAGATGTACACGCAGATTTTTATAGAAAAGATATAAATTATATGAAAACTTTATATTTTGAGACATACATAGATAAATTTTTAGAACAGGAGATTGATATCTAGCATAAAAACTATTGAAATGCAAGACTCTAAAAATAATCACCATCCCGCTTCGAAGAAAAAAGAAAGATATAGCCATTGGGCCAAAAATTGCAGTATTATTGCACGAAATATTTCAGCTATGTTTGTTTAAGCCATTCAGAAATATTTTACAGATATTGTAGTAATTTAAAAAAGTCATATTTCACCGGTGTTGTTGCTGTTGTATGTACACCGGCATCGACAATTTCTATGCAAAAATTATAAATTGGAATACAATGTGGGATTTGTATTAAACTAGAGGCTTAGAAATATATTCTTTTGAAAAATAAAAATAGTCATGTCATTAAATAATACTTTTAATTGCACTTTATGACTAATCGATCAATTTGACCAGATGTCCACACTGACATCAGGAACTTTCACTTTTCGCGTAGCCGAGTTAATACTGAATGATGAGTGCATAGAGGACATTTTAAAAAATTCAATGATATATTTAATTTATTGAAATCGTTCGTAACTGCAGAATAGATTTTTCAAAATCGAGAATTTATGTAAAACTTATTCGAAAAGTGTTTACTGTTACACTATGAACAGAAATGAGTCTCCTATACTCTTATAGAGTGTATAGTGGAAATTAAGAAAAGGGGTATATTTTAACTGGAGCATCAGCTAAGCATTTTATCGTGGATCAGAATAATACATAGTTCTAAAATGACATTACTGAAATTCGAAACAAAGTTTATCTATTATTATAGTAAGTAATCTTCATGAATATTGACAGAAATAAAAAGGAAGTAAACTGTAATAAAAAAATTATCGTATTCATCATTTGAGTTAAGCTCAAAGCTTTGAATTCCACCACCAAAAGGCCTTGCTCTAGTCTAATACGACGGTGAACCGAATGAAACAAAAAACAAAATTTTGTTAACTAATAAATATTTCTTCTTTTATTTCTCTAGACTGATATCTTTTATAGTTTTTCAGTGAATTCACAAAGCTTTTAATGCAGCTTCCTAATAACAACTTTTGTAACACTATTTTGACCTCATTTTAAAGTTTTTGTTTCATTTGAACACATTTTCATGAGCTGTTTTTATACATAAGAGTTAACCAAAAATTATAAATAGTTAACAATATGATTATATTAGGATATTAACAAATATCTGAAAATTAATGTTAAAATCAGCACTCAGTAGATCCTTTTTAGTTAAGAAAATCTATACAAATAAATAAAATTGAAGTGTCTGTTTGTAATTTCAAATTAGCAGCTTTTTACTTAATGCACTAAAAGTATATACGGTACTCATAACAAAAAAACCAATTTTTAAAATTTTTGTCTGTCTGTCTGTCTGTCTGTTTGTTCCGGCTAATCTCGGAAACGGCTGGTGCGATTTTAAAAATTCTTTCACTAATGGAAAGCTACATTAACGGGGAGTAACATAGGCTATATTTTATTCCCGTATTCTTACGGGAACGGAAACTATACGGGTGAACGTGAAACTGAATGCCAAGATGAACGCCAAATTGAACGCCAAGCTGAGCTAATGAAGTCGTTGTTTTGGTTACTGGCGACCGATGCTCTTCATGAGACATAACAGTGTTACGCGCACATCATAATTCGCTGACACGTGCCATGATTTTTTTTTATGATAGTTATCTCACTGTTCAGTTAAGTAGAGCATCGGCTGTTTCGGATGCACTTTTAAAAATAATAAATCAAGGCTTCATAAGCAAAAATCAATGCAAGAAACAAAAAATTGATAAGTTTTACGGTTAGTTTTAATCCTTTCTTTTTTTTTTATTTACATTTTTAGTCACATTTAAACAATAGTTATTATTTGCTTAATATTTATATTGTAATCGAAGAATAATATTTTTCAAGGTATCTCTTTCATTTTTCTACCTCTCTGTTTTTCTTAATTCAAATTGTTCTTAATTTCTTAATTGTGAGTTTTTTTCTTTAATGTGGCGTTGCGGGGGCTCAAGTGGCGTTATAGATAATTATCCCCATTTTTAAACTATTAGACGTACAGTCTTGACATTTGATAAGCAGTTTCCTTTCGTAAAGTAGAGTACCGCTAAAAAATGGGTTTCGCGTATATGAACTACTAAGTTTAATTTCGGGAGATTAAGAGGCGTAATCGATAAATATTTCCATTTTAAACTATTTGATCATCCTGCTTGAAAATTGGTAGGCATGTTCCTTTCATGGAATAGAGTTCCTCTAACAAAGAGTAAAACGAAAATTGACCCCCAAGGAGGGTTGCGAGGGGTCAAGAGGAGTTACAGAAAAAAATTCCTGTTTTTAATTGTTAGACCCATATACTTGAAATTTGTTAAGCATGTTTCTTTTGTTGAATAGGGATCCACTAAGAATGTATTTTAAGCAAATCAAGTTCTGGGGGGGTGCAGGGATTACTGGGACGTATTGACAAAAAAAATTACTTTTTTCGAGCTACAAGGACTATAATAATGAAATTTGGTTTGCATTTTTCTTTTGTTGAGTTGAAATCCGCTAAGAGCGGTTATTTTGGAAAACGGCTCTCAACGGGATTACGGGGATATTGATAGTAAAACTGTTTTTTTTTCTGTTAGATTTAGACTTGAAATTTGGCTTGCATGTTCAATTTACGGAGTAGAGATCCACCGAAAATTGGTTTGCGGGAATCCACTTGGTTTTTGGGTTACGAAAGAGCGAACATCATTCTATATATCAATTTTAGAGATTTTTAGAAAACACAAATTAGATGAGTTCTGCCCCTTTTTTTATCAACAGGCGACAGTTACAGGTATAAGTATATTTTTCAATACAATCGAATTCTTAATGCAGGACTTAGATATCAATAATTTATACATATATATAAGCAGTAAAAATTTATAAAATATCATGAAATTCCCAGCGAAGTGGGCGGGTAACAGCTAGTCGACCAATATAAGCGTACTTAGAATGTCGTGAATTTTTTAAGCAAATTTTTCAAAATTCTGGTTCAGTAACATAAATCATTTATTTATTTATTTTTCAAATTTTCTAGCTTCAAATTCATAAATTTAGTTAATCTGCCAATAAAAACAAATAAATTTTTTCGCGTTCTAAAAATTTATTTTTGTGTATACATTATGCATAGCACATTTTTCTCTGTTACCTTTATATTACTATTATACATACTAACAAAATACATTAAAACTAATACTTTATGAGAAAGTACTAACTAATATACTAAATACTTTCATCTTTCTAATTAAAATACTTTATATTTTTTGCGTTAAATTTGCTTTAACTGTATAAGTATTTATTTCGATTTACAATTACATAATTCATTTTTGTCTGGTTTTCTTTATTTTTACTATTATCATTTATTCATTATTTTTCTATTACCATTTATTCATTATTTTCCTATTACCATTTATTCATTATTTTTACTAATATCATTTTACTATTTATTTATGAATTCAAATATTAACAAAATGAAAGTGAAGTGAATAAATCTTACTTTGAATTAGCACGCATGTATGTGTGCGTGCGCACATGATCTTATCGTAAAATAAAAATTTCAGTTAAATTAATATACAGTTGATATACATTACTTTAATTTTTTTTTAGAAGTTATTATCAACAAAATAGACTGTATTTAAAATTTAATTTGATTCCATTTTTTATTAATTCATCTTACTTAAAAAACAAAAAAATTATAATAGTAGTATTATTATATTTTACATGACAATTTATGCATTTGAAAATAAATGAATTTTAGTACAATATTAAAATTGAGTTTAAAATTTTATTTAATTCATTTTATTAATGCATTCAATTTATAAAGAAAATTATTTTAATATGAATGGAATATACGCATTACAAAAATATTCCATGCGTAAGCAAGATATTAAATCTCTGAAAGAACAGGATTGTGAAACGGATTTCCGTTGAAAATATTTTTATCTGTTAGAGAAATTAATTATACACTCTCTTTGAAAACTTTTCATTCAGTAGATAGAAGAACAAGAGATAAAACATTTATTCTGGCGAACTTTAATTAATTAATTATTCAATTTAAACTATTCTTTTCCATATTTTCATTCTTCGCTGGAAATAATTCTCTCTAGTGGAATTTGAACTCATTTTTCATCCTTTATAAATCGTTTGATTTTTAGAATTTTTGCTTTTAATTTCAGTTTAAAAAATTATATATTTTTATTATTCAATTTATTTTTCTTTATTGTATTTTTGTTGCCAGTTTATGGTAAACCCTTAAAAAATTCTTAAAATAAGAAAATCATCAAATATTTTAATGCGCTTGTTCTTTTATTTTTCTAATTTATTGTGAACACACAGCATTTTTTAGAAATGGAATGCAACCGACATTCCTTTTTGCAAGTTTGAGACATTTTTTAAATAAATATATGTACGTGCACATGCAATATTTATACTTTTTCGGAAATTAATTTGTATTGCCTTTTAATTACTTATATTATGTGAAGAATAAAATCATGAGTAAGAATTTTTTTCAAATCAACCAATATTTAATTATTGTTATGGCCCATAATAAAGAAATTATTCAGTAATTCAATTAAGAGTACCTATATTTGTTTTTAATAAAAAAAATAGCTATAATGTGATTCGAAATTTTCTACATAAATTTTTACTTTTCAAAAAGACATTTATAATTGAAAAAAAGCTAGTTTTTCCCAGAATATATACTTCAAAAGATGTCTTTTTTGTTATGGCTACCTTTTTCAAATACATAATGAATGTGAAAATCACATACTTAACATATTTTCGTGATGTTTTTTGGAATCTATTATCCGCTTTATTTAGAGGCTCACGCATTTTTATTTATTAAATATTCGATGCAAGTTGTAACGTAATATTTAAAGGATAGTTTCAATCCTTGATACATGCTTTTGAATGAAGTATATTATTAGAAGTAATATAATTACATTTTTATACATATTTTTACTTATATAGATATTTCCACGCAATCACATTGTTTTATCTAACAATGATTTCTCAATTTATCAAGAATTAATTCCAGAGAAAACCACTATAGGTAAAATCATCTTTTGTCTGTTGTATGCAGCATTTGCTATTCGAATCGACTCTGAGTTTCACAATGAAAATAATTTGTAGTGTATTTTGAACTATTAAAAATGTATTGAATAATGCAGCATTAAAACATCAATCTTCAATTCGTCTAAATGTTATAATTACCTATTAATTTTAAAAACTTTAATATTTTAACATTTTATATAAGGAATGTTTTCTGATATAATCAGTAATGGTTTTTATAATATTCATTTGGTGAAAATCTTTGTTCTTGATAATTCAAATCAGAAACATTAATTTGAAAAAAAAATATACTCGACTCGAGCGCTTAGAAGTAGCGTGCGGGCTCATTCCTTGCTGGATTCGATAGATTTTCTAGATACGATAATAGTTGGCCCGCATGTCGTATGATTATATGACATATAAAAGATCCTTATAGTATCAATTTGGCTCTGATACTCTTGGTAAAATTAAATATTTAGCATTAAAGTAATTCAAGTGTGAAAGAATTTGGTCGCGGGAACCGCCACTAGATGGTGCCACCACTGAAATGGCTCTCACACTCTGGGATTTACTTTGCCTCTATATAAGTGCTATACTACCAAAATAAAACCCAGTTGAAAGAAAAAAAATTAAAAAATAGGATTTAGATATATATAATTAAAGGACTGGTTAAATATAAAGTATTAGTTAAAAACAATGTACAAATTTCTTTCAAATTAAATAAAATTTAATAATCAAATGTATTGTTCTTTTCATATAATTAGCTATCACAATTTATTTCGCTATAACCCACAACTACTACATTATTTACCGGAGTGGTGAAAGTTCAGAACAGTTTTGTATAATTTTTTGTGCCGCATATATGAAATTTTATATATTTCATTGTAATAGCATATGTTCATGTGGTCATGAGCAAACATTTTAGAAAAAAAATTATTTTCTAATTTAATATTAAATAAATTTTCACTCATTTCTATGTAAGCAATTTCATGTGTTTACACAAAGGAGAACACTGGTACAACATGTTACAATCCTTTTTAACAGGCAAAAGAACCCCAACTTAGGAGGACTACGATATTTAAATGGGGAAAGTCAGAAGAGATGTGGCAAATTCCCTAAAAGCCCTGATTTATAGGGTTTTCCAGGACTCTACTGGTTCTGTGCCTCTAGACAGAGGCGGTATTAATTCTGTAGGGAAGGTTTAGTGGCTGGAGGGGAAAAGAGATGACGAAACATTACATTCATTTTGCATCATGCAAGTTTTACTTTAAAGGTTACGAACATAAATATCTATTTCTATATTACATATACTAAGTAGCTATAATACTAAATAAGCAAAGTATAAATAGAAGTATAACCAGATAGTATAGGTAAGAATTAAGTAGCCACAATAGCACAATAGCAAATATTGTTTTGAGGCCAGTCAATCTTCACCTGTAGTTTGCTTATACCACTAGGCTATAAGGAAAGGAAATAGGACTATGAATATGTCCTTATTGGAAGATTAAACACACTAATGTTATCATTAATTAAAATTATGACAGGAAAACATTAGTTAAAACTACTTATTTATTGTAGAAAATAAAAACTATTAGAGTATGAAGTGCTATTAAAATAATTAAACATACCCCCACAACATATTGCCACTTTATCCTTCCCGCCAATACATAACAATAATATAGTGGAGCCTTGAACAAAATTAAAAATTAGTAAACAAATAAGATCAGTTTTAATAAAGCTTTGCATACATAAAAATCTAAATTATTTTATTCGAAAATTTTGGAATGAAAAGGACCATCAATCATCAGAGACAACTTAAGACATGGGCCTAGTAGGACCGGGTCCAGGGCCTCGGCCATAAGGGGGGCCTCGTCTCGTTCTCAATTCAGCCTTAAGATCACGGTTCGTATAATTTCAACGGTCAAATGTTACATGTGGTTGTATTCTTTTAAAAACTGGGAATTTCGGACGACATGTCATCTGGCTACATATGATGACAGTCGTCCATGTATAGGCCTGTGCCTATCACCATACACCATTATTACTCATTCAGTCAAATGGCGGCAGTCGGTTCAGCCGGTTTGTGCGATTGTAAGTTAGGCTCATTTATTTGTTCCGGCCTATTGTTTTTATGAGTTTTTACAACGTATGCTATGTTATGTCTACTTTTAAGAGTCCTTGGTAGGGTTTATTTTTCGTAGGGACCCAGGGCCTCAAAAAGTCTTAAGACGTCCCTGTCAATCATACAGAATAAGCGATTGTAAATTAAAAAATATTTAAATTTATTTAACGTGTGGCACCATCTTGTGACCGTATGCAGTAAAAATTGAATACAAATATAGTTAAAAAATAATAATATAAAATATATATATGATTCTAATAGTGCAGGTTAATGTCTACTAATTGAACATTATTAGTTACATATTAAAATCCTTTTTACTCTCGGAATCCTTTTTGTAGTGATACTAAATATTTCCTATCTTTTTGGTAAGGTATGTTTAAAAAAAGTTACATTTTTCATCATTTTTAACAAAGAAAATTTCATATTTCCTGTTTTTGTTACTCTACTCCATTTGCTATTTTGTGCATTCATGCGTGGAATTCATTTTTCCATCGAAATTCTATAAACTGATAATAGACAAAGAGATGCTACTCATAAAGAATTTTCTCTGTTACACCCTTGAATCTATCAACCAAGATAGAAATTTCATTTTTAAGAGAGGAAAAAAAGGCGGAATACTTCTTTGACTTGTTTCTAACTCCGATGATTTCTTTTTTTCTTTTTGAAGAATCCCGTTCTTTCTCACCTTTATTATTTCATTTCAGAGAAAGTGAAGCTATTCCGAAGCGTGAAATAACGAATTCAGTGATGTGACCAGTGGTATCCAGGTCAACAGCCATTGATAGAAAGATAAAGAAAGAGAAGATATGTAATAAGCCGTCCCGGCGTCGCTGTTACTTTGAAAGGTGAGCGCGCCGTTTAATGGTGATTACTACAATTCGGCGTATTTTTTCAATGATTTGTTAGAATAAATTGATGGATCAATTTTTATTGCTTTTGAATAATATTGTGTTATGAATAACAGAATCATGCGTAAGTACTTTTTCATCAATTCCTTAGTAAATTTTTAAAAAGGAATCATAAGTGTTGGTATATATTTAGGAATTCTTAAACTATTTTTGCTAAAATAATATTGATCAGTTATCAAAAAAAAAAAAAATGTTGAACAGGGGTGGCCAACCTTTTTCGGAAGAGTTCCACCCTCTGATAAAAAAAAATTATGCGTGCCATTTCCAACTTTTCCAAATATTATACAAAAAAAAAGAAAGAAAGGGTGAAAAAATTGTTATTTATTAGCTTATTATGGGATTTTAATGCAAATTTAGAACGTTTTTTAATGTAAGTTTATGTAGTAGAAATTTATAAATAATGTAATAAAAAATACAAAATACAACAAAGTTCCATTGTTAATAGACTTTTTACAGGTTCAATTAGTTAAGTTAGGCATTAAGCAAAAATAAGTAATTTAAAACATTTAATTCTAAATAATCATTAAACCGTCAATACGTACTTAATGTGGCTTTTGAAATTGTACTTCCCCCCAGTCATATATATTAGAATTAACTTTTGAAGAGGCTAACAAAATTAAGTTGTTTTTCGTGCAAATCAGCTAGTTTTGAAAGATATTTTCTATTATACACATAAAAACAAAATATTTATTCACAAACATGTTGATCCAAATTTTGAAGAGGGAGGGGGGGGGGAGGTCCAAGAAAACAGTATTTCAATAATATAGTGAAAAAAAAAATTATTTGCTATTATTTCTTTAATGTCTTCGCATGCCACTTTTACAGCACTGCTGTAAAACATGTTCTACACTGTGAAACTTATATGCCACGGGTTGGCCACCCCTGTTGCAGAATCACTTAAAATTCAAAATTTAGATTTAAATTATTACTAAAATTATCACTTTCAACAATTAAATTTGTTGGGAGAGTGTGAACAGAATATGAATTATATTGATTATAAATGATATTTGTTAACTTTAAATTTGACAGCATTACTTTATGATATTTTTTCTTACTTATGTAAATTCTAAAAATTTCAAAAGAAATTTTTTATGATCATTATGTAATCGCATATGAAATTGATTCTGTTATATTAAGTGCACACATAATTTTGTAAACCAAAAGAATTATTTCTAAATTGTTGAAAAGGTATTTTAATGTGTATATTGTGTAATATAGATATAACTATCTTAAACTATATACTTATTTTTGTTAAGATGTTTAAATAATATATTTCTTGGGATGGTTTTATTGTAATCAAAAGCTGTATGATAAGAATTGCTATCAGATAAATAATTGTTAATAATTGAAATTTTTGTAGGTAAATTATTATAGATTTTCTAAATTATTTATTATCATCATATATTAAGATATACGTCTTCTTTAGAAAATTATATTTAAAAACAATAGTTATGTTTCGGTTTAAACATCCCAGTTTCTTAAGATTTTGAAGAACTGATTATGCATACAAAATTATTTTAGGTACTTTAACTTCGAACTTACTTATGTCAGTATAACAATTATATACCTATGTGCTTTTCTTGCATTTCTTTTTATTCGAGTTATTTCAGGTATTCATTGGTTTAATAATTTACATCTTTGGTCATTTTATTTTCAAAATTAAGAGAGAACATAAGATTAAAATTTTTTTTCGAAATCAAATAACATTACATATAAATATTCAGAGCAATAATTATTTTATTTTAAATAACAATGTACTTAAATTTTTATTATAGCATTGTATTTAAATAGAAAATGCAATTAATTAAAATATTTTTTGAGTTATGTGAGCTATATTTTAATTAATTTATTCAAATTAATACAGGAAAAGGCAGGCGTGTGTTAATATTAAATCTTAAATTTTATCATCAATAATAATATACAACTTTCATAAAAATGCTTATCTTATTAAGAAATATTTAATACAGCTATGCAATTTATCTTAATTGAATAACTATACTTCTAGTTTCGAACAAAAAACAAAGAGTTTTTTTTTTAATAATTAACACTAAGTAAAATATTTTTACAATGTGCGTTTTTCAGTTTTGCTTAAGAATAGAATAGATTTAGTTTTGGTAAAAAGTATTGAGAATTTACGTTACATTAAAGTAAGCAATAAAAACTTTTGTTTGTAAATTTTGATCGATTATTAATAGCTATCGATGACAGACCATGTAATTATGTACAACATTCAAGTGGTGATTCAAACCCGCAACTCGACAGGAACCCTGCCAGCCACGATTTGTTATCAAGCTCGCGACGGCGTTTCGTATTCAAACAAATATGACTAAAAACAAACCTTTCTTTTCTTTATAAATGTCGAATTTTTGAGGGGAACTGTTTTATATATTTTCATCGCACTTTTCTATAACATCGTTTAAAATCCTTGTTATATAACCATTATAATTCAAATTTTATCCCTTTTAAAGGAAATTGTTCTATTAAATTAATTTCTTATCTAATGAAGAACTCCAAATATTAATTTAACACTTGATTAATAATTTAATTTTCGTATTTAACACCTTTTGAATATAGTAATTTAATCCCATCACAATTAGTTCCAATTTCAACTGATTCTAAATATCTCGAATTTAATATAAACTCCGAAAAATTCTCGTTCGACATCTAACTCTATATTTTTCGAATAATTAGCGAGCTGCTATTGAAAAACATACTTTGTTACATGATAGCATTATATAACATTAAATAAATAGTTTAACTTTAAACCCAACACAAACAGCTTTCGACAATATTGAATTAAACATTTTTAAAGGAAATTTAATAAAAGTGTAAAAATGTAGCTATACAATATACACTGTTCGCAGAGAGGAACTAAGCCTAATTAAATAAAGCCTTTTTCGAACAAATCCCTTGCGTTTCAAAAGTAATTCGAATATTTCTGTTCTCTTCTTTCAGCAAATGTATAGCATGCAAAAGAATTTTTAATTACCTCTCCGATATTCGTGGCTTAAGAAACTCGATAAACAAATTTTAATAAAGTAGAACTCATTTGTGAAATGTTCTAATGTTTGTGTTTATGGATTAAAGGGGAAAATTTTAGTTTAGAATATGTAAACAGTTAATTAGGTTTAGAAGTTAAAGATACTTTTATTTGTAACACTGTTTTAACTGTAACTTTAACGGGGGGGGAGATTCTAAGTGGACTTATATTTCCCGGTAGGTTGCTTATGAAATACACTAGTCTTTATGAAAAGGTTAATTAAATACTTCTGACGTCATACGGAATTATTTTTAAGTTGTTATTTCCGAATAATTAATTAAAATGAATACACTGTCGCAAGAGACATTAAAGGTATGTGAACTTGATATTTATGTGCTTAAAGATTTTAATTTACAAAGCAGAAACAAAAACGTTGGGGTATAACATTTTAAATAAATTATTATTTAAAAATTATTGTTTGTATGCAAACAAAGACATGTGTAAAGTTTCGGATAGCTTATTAATTCGAATCTTTTTAAACGTTGAAAAATTTATTTTAATAATGTTTTAACAATGTTTTGAAAGCCATATGTCTTATTTCTTAATTAAAAAAGCATATTAAACAGATAAACTTCAAATATAAACTTTCTAATTTGTCAATAAAATAGTATTTTTCTGATCTTTATAAGTATTCAAATTATTTTTCGAAAGAGTATAAAAAAAAGATTACTTTTCTTTTACTTTTGCCAACGCAATTTAGAAAAACTACATGTACAAAAATATTTATATAAAGTTTCTTAATACAAAGGTAGATTTTAAGTACCACCCTCTCTCAGAGGCACAACGGTCCATGAGTACCAAAGCCTACTGTTCCAATCTCAGTTTCATGACCTTGGTCACTGAGATGCATGAGCAAAGGTTTTGGTCAGGTGGTCAGTCTGACGTGAAACCTCTATTATTTAATTCCCAAGCAAGCTTGGTACTCATTTATCCCCCCACTGAAGAGATGAAAGCAGTGGTGTAACGGAGAATATTCCGGGCCCCCTGCAAAGTTAGGTTTCGAGCCCCAAGCCCAAATACGTACTTGGCACCGCTTTAGGTACCCTAGAATCACTGCCTCTCCCTCAATGTGGAGGTTGCTGGGGTATACGTTACGCCACTGGATGAAAGGCTTAGTCAACCTTGCCCAGCCACAGTAGCCTAGTAGTTATGGTCACGAGCACGTGACCAACGTGTCATGAGTTCGAGCCCTGGTGCCACAGAAAACCCGCCATGTAGAAAGGCTGATACACATTAAATCTGTTGTGGCTCGAGGTTCTCCTATTGCCATGGTATGTAGTGTGAGGGTTTGGAGAAAGGAAGACAGTTCAGGTATCGTCCTCGTCACTACTTGACCGTGGTTCAAAATTATGAGATGCGTCTCCTTATCTAGACATTGTTAGATGAAGAAGGTGTTGTTTTTTTATATTTCTGATTTCTGTACAATCTTCTTGAAGAACTTAAGGTCTCATTAGAATATAATCCTACACTTAAAAATTTATAATTATTTCTTTAGGTTCCAAATGGTAATTCTTTTCTAACTTCTATCAGCTTAAGGGGTTATAACTTCTTTAGTTTAAAGCAGTGCTTCTCATACTTTTAATATTTGTGACCCAATATTCAATCATAATTTTTATCGCGGCCCCTTCCTTACAATAACAATGTACTGATTTCAAGAAAACTATACTTTAACGCTAAAGCTATAAAACGACTTAACCTCCAAGTGCCATGGGCCTATATAAATTT
>BMAO01001289.1:0-18413 GCA_019973975.1 Trichonephila clavata
AGTAAACACGTAATTGTGAGTGCTTTGTGTCTGGATTGTTGTATGTTAAGTATTTACAAATTTATTTCTTTTAATTTGTTGTAAGTTACAAAATGCATAGAGCTTGTTTAAACCATCATAACAACTTTTGTTACATATGTGGTGAAGTGACACTCAAGTCCCAAAAGTGAAACCTTACTCCATTAGAAAAAAAGTGTTATGAATTTTATTTTGGGTATAAAGTGGGGATCAAACTAGAACCTGGGCGCCATATATCTGTTGTTTTATTGTGGTAGGCTTCTCACTGAATGGAAGAATGGAACACGCCACATGCCATTTGCTATCCTATGATTTGGAGGAAACTCAAAGATCACTCCTCTGCTGTTATTTCTGCTTAACAAACATTAAAGGGATTATTCAAAATCAAAACATACAATGGTGTACCCCGACTTGCAATCTGCAATGAGACCAGTTCCACACAGCAAAGAATTGCTCATACCAAAGCCTCCAGAAGATGTGACAGTAGATGAAGAGAGCTCAGATTCCGAAAGAAGTAAGGAAGAAGAAGAAACAGTTTGTTGTGATACAACTTTGAACCAAGCTCTTCATCTTGCTTCCTTTATTGATTTAGGAAGATCTTAACGATCTCATACGAGATTTAAAGTTATTCAAAAAACAGTCTGAAACGCTTGGTTCCCTGCTGAAAGGATGGAATCTTCTTCAAAAGAGTACAAAGATATGTACTTATCGTAGTCGTCATTCTGAATGTAAAGACTATTCTTCTGAAGAAAATGGCCTAGTGTTTGTAATGACATTTCTTCTCTTATGGAGACATTTGTATTGAACAAAACCCTATAGAATGACACTTGTTCATTGATTCTCCAAAACATGTTATAAAGCAGTGTTTTCTGCATAATGGAAATAAATTCCCATCAATACCTGTGGCTCACTCTGCTAGTATCAAAGAAACATATGAAAACTTAATATTTATATTGGCAAAGCTTCAATGTTGCAGTGTATGAATGGAAATATTTGTGTGATTCAAGGAATATTTGTGGTAATTGCACTTATTTCTCGGTCTGCAGCTTGGTTACACAAAGTATGTTGTTTTTTGTGTCTTTGGATAGTAGGGACAGAAAAACCATTACATCAAAAAAGAATGGCCTAAACGCGAATCATTCATTCCTGGACAAAAAAATATGTGAAACATGACGCATTGTGTAATCCTAAAAATCTGTATCTACCTCCATTACATATCAAAACTAGGATTAATGAAGAATTTTGTGAAAGCCATGGGCAAAACTCCTGGTTTCAGAAGTTTCCTGAAAACAGAAGTTTCTTAAAATTAGTGAAGCAAAAATTAAGGGATATTTTGTGGTCCACACAAATATGATCACTAATGCATGATGAGAGATTGAGGAACTATTAAATCCACTGGAGAAAGCAGCGTGCAAGCATTCAGAAATGTAACTCAGTTTTTTGAAAAATCTAAAGGTGGAAAATACCGTGATATTGTTCATTGATCTTTTAAAAATTTGCTTGTAATATGTCTTAAAATACACTTCTGCACTCGCACTTAGATTTCTTCCTGAAAACCTTGGCATGAGCATAAACATGGAATGCTTTCATCAGAAGATTTCAGCGATAGAAAGATATATCAAGGCAAATGGAATGCTAATATGCTGCCGATATTGTTGGACATCAAGAAGGATACTCCACAGGTGAAATATAAAAGAAAATTGTGATTTCTTAATTTCTAGGTGAATCTAAATGTTCGAATATTGTGTACTTAAGAGCGTCTTCGAAATTTCACAAATCTGCTTTATCCAACAGATGGCGTTGTTTGCAACTCGGATGACGTCATAAAGATAACTTTTGTTTTCTGGAAACCTATCGTTACTATAGCAACGGGGTGTGGTTCAGAAATGATTGACAGATGTAGTCGGTATGAGAGCGCATGCGCTCTTTGAAGAACCAGATCGAAGAGAGGAAAAACGTGTCAGCAAACGGGTAGGGGGGTGAGGAAAGAAGGGAAAGAGTTTTCTACAAATAGTTTCAACGTTTGAATAAGGTTCTGTCACTGCCGCACAAAATTGGGTGCGGAGACATTTTTTTTTTGAAACCGTGCTAGTGGATAGGTATCAAAATGTGCATTGCATTTCTAAGTATATATAGTTCTGGAATCTACTCAAAAATACATTTTTCTGCAGAAATGATGAGGCTAATCAGTCTAGATTTGTCGGAAAACATAGGATATATTTGCTTAATTTGGGTATAATTATTATGTGAGTTTTTCCCATTCATATGGAAAATAATTGAGTGCAATGCACTTGATATTTTGTCACATGAATTATTGTATTTCAGGGTAGGCCTTTGAGTACAAATTTTTGTGGTAATTCTATTGTAGAATTTTACTGTTTCCTAGTTTCGGATGACATTTATCCCTTTTTGTGGAAATTGGTATTGTAGTTTAGAAATCATGTAATTAATTTCAACTTTTCTATAAAATCATCGTTATAAGGCTCCGGATTTTTAGGGAAAAAACGTTCAAATTGCCTCTTGACAAATACGTCTACATTGTCTTAGGTATCATAAACAATGCCCATAAGAATAAGAAGGGAAACGAAATATGGGTGGGGGTTTTAATTTTTCGACGAAGAATTTGGTAGATCTTAATTTGAAATTTAGAAAAAGTATTTTTTTTTCGAATTTTAGGGGATTTATTTGTTTTATTTATCTTTGTTACCTTTATTTATTTATCGATCTAATTCTCTTTGTTTGATAGAAATATGCGAAATTTTAATAAGTTTCTTTCTGTTCATATCTCTTAGATACAAATTGTATTTGAAATTATCATAGAAGGATGCTTATTATGGAAATAAAGTTTCGATTTGAATCTTTAAAAAGAAAATGTCATTTTTCTTAGAAAATTATTAACTAGAGCACTTTTTTGTCAGTCCTTTTTTAACAGCATTCCATTCTTGTTTTACAAATTAATGCTATTTCCAATCAGGGGCATAGTTACCGCATATCAATGATACGGGGCCCCAAGCTTTGAGGGCGGGCACCCAACGTGTAAGCAAGAAATCGCGGGGTGGCCTTAGACAGGGTCCTCAAAGATGATACAGGGAGCAGCTCCGCCAAGTTTTCAATACTCATGAAAATGTGACACAAATTTCACAGCCTTCAATTAAATTATTATATTCATTGAATTAATTTTCAAGCTAAGATTCCTTTTTTTATTTCCTACGTGCAACGTTTTCAGAATATTTATTGTATATAGTCTGCGTTTGTACTATCATAATGTTATTTTTAGTGTGGCCGATTATAAGCGGAGATAAAATCGGTGCATTTTTGTGAACGGCTCTTTTATTTTGAATTTTTACTGCTTTGATCTTTTTTTCTAGTGACACGATTGCGATGCTTAAATTCCCAGAGGAGCGGTGTGGAGAACAGTAGTGCGCTTTTGAAATCTGATGTTGCTATCAATTTTTTCATGAAATTATCTTAATAAGACTCATGATTTACAGAGGAAGTTCTTCAGTGGATTCACGAGCATGTTTATGATTGTTGTCTTGGATATCAAAAATAAAGTCCATCGGGCTAAGAAGAGGGAAGGGATTTTAAATTTTTTGAAGAAAAATTTAGTATATCTTCAGTTGGGACTTGAGGAAAAATATAATTTCCGAAGTTTTATTTTTGTAGAGAGAAGTAGTGGAGGGAGACGATATATATATATATATATACGTGTATATATGAATATATATATATAGTGTAATAAAAATGGAAGAAAGCAAAAAAGTCAATGGACTAAAAAGGATACCTATTATGATTTCTAAAGCTGTTACTGAATTAAGACCAGCAAATTTGGGTTATATATCTATATCTATATCTATATAATATATATATATATATATATAAAGGAGAAAAGCGACTCACTGACTGACTGACTAATCACGATATCTCCGGAACTATTCAACCTACAGATATGAAAATTGGTTTTTAAACTATTAGACGTACAGTCTTGAAATTTGGTAAAAGATTCCTTTCGCAGAGTAGAGAACCGCTACAAAATGGATTTCGCGAAAATTAAACCACAAGTTTCATTTCGGGGGATTAAGGGCGTAATGGATATAAGTATTTCCGTTTTTTAAACTATTATACCTACCTGCTTGAAAATTGGTGGCATGTTCCTTTCATGGAACAGAGTTCCATTAAAACGAAAATAAACCCCAAGGAGGGTTGCGAGAGGTCACGGGGAATTATGGGGTAAAAATCCCGTTTTTGAATTGTTAGACCCACATACTTGAAATTGGTTAAGCATGTTTCTTTTGTTGAACAGGGATCTACTAAGAATGTATTTTAGGAAATCAACTCCTAGGGGAGCATGGGGTTACTGGGGTGTATTGACACAAAAAAATTTCCTTTTTTCGAAATACAAGGTCTATAATAGTGGAATTTGGTTTGCATTTTCCATTTGTTAAATTGAAATCCGCTAAGAACAGTTATATTGGAGAACGTTTCTCAACGAATTACGGTAGGAATTGATAATAAAAACTTCGTTTTTACTCTATTAGACTTAGACTTAAAATTTTTCTTGCATGCTTATGGAGTAGAGTTCCACCAAAAATTGGTTACGCGGAAATCCACTTGGTTATAGGGTACGAAGGTACAAACATCCTTCTATACTTCAATTTTTAAAATTTTTAGAAAATACAAATTTTAAGTCCTGTTTTTTTTTATATCAAGAGTCGAGAGTTACAGGTATATATATATATAAATATAAACAGTATATATTTATAAAACGTCATGAAATACCCTGCGAAGCGGGTGGGTAACGGTTAGTACAATGTGTATATATATATGTGTGTGTGTGTTTTGTAGCAATTTTTAAATTCCGTTTTTTTTTCTCCTTGATCTTTATATCTATGGTTGGGCATGGTACACTCTTGAAAAATAACGGATTGCTTTAAATATGTTACTAGTTTGAGTAGTGATGTTAAGGCTACACAGTGCCCGTTTTAAAGACAGTAATATTGAAAGTAATTTGTGTTTTCTTTTTAGATTATATTATTAAATTGATTCTTCAAATAAAAAATTTTTACCGGTCTTAATTTAAAAAATTACAAATTTTTCTTGTAAAATACTCAATTTTTAAAGTTTTTTAGTTATTTTCAGTGATTTCTGTTTCTTAAGATTATTGAGAACAAAAGTTAGTATGGATTTGAACATTTCAAACTAATATTCCCTACTAAAAATTCCTTGTTGAATTTTAATAATTATTTTTACAGCTATGGAAAATATATCAAATTTTTTAAAACTATTAATTTAAGATTTTTAGAAAAAATAACTATTGCTCTCAGGCCGAAATCCATACTAACTTTTAAAGAACATACATACATACATATATATATATATATAAATTCTACAAAATTTTTTCAATATTATCTTGAACAGAAAAAATCCTTGGGAGAAATATATCCTCAAAATTGAAAAGTCTAAGAAAAACACAGTTTCTAAAGGCATGAAACAAAAATTAATAATGCCTCTAAAGATCTAATTAAAAAAAATGTTTTTATCCAAATTATGTACACTGTATCAAAACACTACTTTAATTAAATATGTTATATGAGGATATATTTTTTTTTATATTTAAAATATGTTTTACATAAAATTGATAGCATTTGTTATATATATACGATGACAGAGATTACTCAGCCTAATCTTATCATGATGCTTTCAAAAAAGTTTTGAAACACTTATAAAAATAATAATGATACAAACTGAAATTAGAAACCCCCAGGTTTGTACGTATAACATCTAATTTTTTCTCAGTTTTAAGTCGGTGCAATTTAAAAAGTTTGATTTTTATTACATGACTTGAAATTATTTTACTATAGTGTTATAATAAATTTTGTAATATCATAGATAAATTCAGTTATATTTGTGTATACGGAATACTTGAACTCAATTAAGTCTCATTGTAGTATCAGCTGAAAAAAGGCTGATTTTAAGTCATATAATTTTCAGTAGTATATTCCCCCTCTTCCAAATATTGTCTTAGTAACACAAGAATGTTTTGAGCCCGGAAATTTCTCAATAGGAAAAAATTAATGAAAGCAAAAAAAAGCTTCTAAGGTTTTTAACTATGTGTAAAAACACAAATATTGCTCTTTAAATATTAAAAACCTCGAAACATAACTGAACAGAAACGATTTTAGTAGTAAAAGTAAGAGTTAATAGCCATTTCACTGAACGAATCGATTATTCTCCCAAATATCTCTCTTTACATACAAAAAAAATTTCATGATGCTGTAAAAAATTTATTTCAAGGTTTTTTTAAGGTGAAGTTAACAAAAGAAACTACATCTTTTTTACAGAATGGAGCAAACTCACAGTTTGGACAAATTTACATTTATGATAGGGAGGCTTTGCATGAACGTGCAAAAATAGTTAAACGTGACGACGTGTTACAAATTTTACAGCCAATTATGAAGAAAAAACCGTATGAACTACATAATACAAGGAAATTACAGTTTTACAACTTAAGCTGTGATAGAGATGCATAATTTGTACAATGGGAGTTGGTCTGCCATTAGGCAGATAAGGGAGGGTCCTCCTTCTAGTTTTTAATTAAACTTTTAAGAATGGAAAAATGCTTTAAAATGATTGCTAAACTAATCACTCTCTCTAAACTGTCAAATATTGAGATTGTCAACTCTCAGAAAACTTCAAATATATTAAAAACTGATTGGTTATCAGACTCCCTTAACCTTTTCAATAGAATTTTTGCTATTCCTGGTGGGCGCAATAGCTTAGTGGTTATGGTCACGAGTTCATGTCCGGAGTGTCATGGGCTCAAATCCTGTTGCCACTAAAGACCCTCCGTGTAGATGAGGTCATTCCTCCCAATTATGAGGTAGTTAGGAAAGAGGGATGCCAGCTCAGGTGTCATTCTCGTTACTCGACCGAGGTTGAACATTATATGAGGTTTGTGATCAATAGCCCTCTTGTTGCTTTATAGAGCGACACTAACCTCTCTCTTTCTTTTGCTAATCCTGCTCCAGGCACATAAATTACTTTAATAAACCCTGTAAAAATTTTCATTTATAGTTAATCTTTTATCTTCAAAATTTACATATCTAATATTGATTGAATTTTTTTCCTAATGGGAAATTTTAAGAGTGCGGTCCATTTGTACGTAGCTGCTTTAATTTCGGAAAGGACTTCCTTTCCAAATACAAAAATAACTTATTTTTGAGATCTGTGCATAATTCTCTGTTTTACGAATTTTTTATTCTGCTTATGTGATCCATTAGCACAGAGTAGTAATTACTTAACAATTCGATTAAAATTTTCCATTATATTCCATTACATTAAAACTGTTTAAATGTAATTTTATAGCAAAAACATGAAGAAAAATTACATTTTCAAAATATTCTCTTTTCATTGAAAATACTTCTATGTAACATTTTTTCTATGTATATATAGTTAGGATTTTTCTTTACAGAGCCTGAATTAAGATTTTTGAAACATTCACATTATTTTTAGAGTTACTATTGAAATAACAACCAGGCTTCTTCATAAAAATTTCGCTACTTTATTAATATAAGTCCACTTCTAAATTATACCTTCTAAAAAGTTCAGTTGAGGTAGGGATTCTTGGGAGCTTCCCAAATCGAATAACAAAAACTAAACTTTCGTAACATCAAGAATTATTTTGAAGATTGTCGAATTTTAGATATCCATAATAATAATGTTTACGATAAATTTTACATCTCGCCATATTGACATCAATAGGAGTATTGTAAAGTTTTCATATGCAAGAGTATATTTTTTTAATTCTTGATTATTTTAGGGCCCCGGTGCATAGCATCCATTGACCACTCCCTGCTTTCAGTCTGGTTGAAATGACAATTCTACAAATGTTTCACTCACTAAGAAAGTATACACCCCACAATAACCCCTTTTTTCAGTCCCAAAATAGATTCCAATCGCCTCTCCCTGAAATAAACAGCTATCCTGGTCATGTGTTTCCCCCACCCTCCTCCACCTTATCTCAAGGTCACTTGACCGTTTCATCTTGGAAACAAATTGTCAGAACTTCCTTCTTTCATTCCAAGGAAGAGGGTCCCCTCCCCAACAATGACGTGACCTCATGACGTAGTCTAGGGTTACTTTAATTCTCTTACCCCTCCCCCTTTCAAATAAAAAAAGCAGAATTAGTGTTTCTGAAGTGATTAAAATCATTATTCATGTAGTAAAATATTCTTTTTCATAAAATAAAGTATTCTTAATGTGTATTTAAGCAGTTAATGCTCAATTTTCTTCTAAAGTGATATTTTAAAAGTTTTGTATGTAGATTGCATACACGTGGCGCCATCTGCAGTCATTACAATAAAGCTTACCAAACATGGCGTCCGAGCATTTTGGAAGCAAAGATATATGTATTTTTCATAATTTAAAAATTTTCTAGACCATTTCTGAGATTTTTACATTTCAAGATGGATTTATATGAGTAATTTACGTTCTCAACAAAAGTTTCATATCCAAATAATGTGATTTCATTAAGTTAAAGTACCCTGACCTTTTCAGTACATTTAGAAGTCCACCTTAAGAATGTAGAAAATATTAAAATGTTTCAAATTATAAATGCCTATCTCTCGAAAACCTTGCGTGATGAAGAAAAATCGATATCATATTTGAATTCAGGAGAAGAAATGCTATCAGAATCACATATTTCTCTTTCTGAAACAAAAAAAAATTTCTTTTTGTTGCCCAGTGTTATCAGTCTTACGTGAAACTGGCAGTGTTAAGTTCGGTACTAATTTATCGTACCACTGAAAGGATGAGTCAACCTTGCCCTGCCTAGTGTTTAAATCATGGACAGGGATGTCTTAAGACTCTTTGAGGCCCTGGGCCCCTGTGTAAAAGTAGGCTCTATTTGAGATCTTTAAAAGTAGACAGTATATAGCAAGCATCGACAAATACTCGTTGAAACGGTAATTTGAAACAAATACATATGTACGATCCACAATCTCAAAAACTAGGCACAAACCAGCTTGACCGATGACTGTATTTCTACTAAATGAGTTGAATCAGAGATACTCAACCTACGCCCCCCCTCCCCCCAGGCCTTTTTAAGTAGCCCAGTTTATGGCCCATTGCTCTGAAAAATTCATTTCTGAAAATTTGGTGGGAAATTTTTTGTTAAAAAATCAAATACATAAGTTTTGTTTTTGTTGTCGATGTCACATAGGTGCGAATTGATATTTTTTTTCTGATTAGTGATAATAGACAACAGTAGAGTAGCGACCATTTTATGAGGGGGAACCAATTTTTAACAATCTTTCATATCTTCCAAGCAAAAAACATTCTTAGAAAATAGATTGTTTCTAGACGATTGGGAAGTTGACTATTTTGTAGTGAAAAACAAGCATGGTTCAGTAATTGTTTGATTTGTTATGAAATTCAGTGTTGTATTAAACGACATGGAGGCCTCTAAGCAGTCAAAGTTCTATGGGTCCTGTAGCCTGTTTTTGGAGCACTAACAGAAAACACTTTTGTGGGGCCCTAAAAATCCTGGGGCCCTTAGGTAATTGCCTACTCCGCCTAATGAGTAATCTGGCACTGACGAAACAATATTTAAAAAATACCAATAAACAGGAATTGTTCAATAACACTTTTCCTCGAAGATCTCTTTCAAGATATGATAAATAGGTTTTCTTGAATAATCTTTACAACAGCAAAAAAGTGTTTGGTCAGTGGTAATGTCGCAGCGATAACAAAGACACCCTATGAAATTTGTTAAATTATTGGTAATTTACTGATGCAGAAATTTTGAAAGAGTGATTCTTAAATGTTTCCCATTTAGAAAAATTCGGTGACAAAAATAAAAAAGCAAAATAGGAGCAATTTTCACAAAAAAAAGCGATTTTCACTTAAATTTTTTATGTTATCTTGGTCCTAAAGCATTCTCTCCCCACCTCCATTAATCCTCATGTTGCGGCTAGCATGAAATAGCTAACATATGTATGCGGCCCAGTAGAAAAAAAGGTCAAGTACCCCCGAGTTGAATGACTAGAAATCGTATAAGGCCTAGGCTTAAACATGGACAATAGTTATCACATAATAATACAACGGTTATTACTTTTGCCAGATGACATGCAGTTAGAAATTCATTATTTTTCGGAAAATATATATGGGAACAATATTTGACCCTTAAAACTACCCAGATCATGATCTCATTAAAACAGAATCGAGAACAAAACAAGGCCCCCACCGAGAGTGGGGCCTGGGCCCATGCCTTAAGATGTCCCTGAATGAATGAGTGAATATTAACATCGAACTGTTTAGCAACACGATGGCTTTTGGCGATGGTCTGCATAATTTTGAACCACGGTCAAATGACGCGGACGACACCTGAGCTGGCACCCCCTCTCCTAACTACCACACCAACGGGAGGACGTTTGAGCTGTCGACAGATTTAACATGCATCACTCCCTACACGGCGGGTCTTTAGTGGTACTGGAATCGAACTCATGACACGCTAGCCATGATCCAATGCCTATACCACTTGGCTACCATGGACTTAAGACGTCCATGACTATGGATCTGTGGTGTGGAAACACGATGCACTACCACTCAGTCACTGGGCTTCGATTTAATTTATTAGAAAGAAATATTCTCTGTTCTGTGAAATTAAACCAATTTACTGAGGATATACATGAGCATACATTCCTTTATATTTTTTTTTCATATTTTAATTTAGCAGGTTAATATCTACTCTACTAAAACATGACTAAGATTTAAACATTGAAACTTATATTCTCCTTTCTTTAAAGATTTACTTATATTCTCCTTTCTTTAAAGATTTTATAATTTCACTATCATTATCCATATATTATTCATCAAGCCATGTCCTGTACTTTAATCTTTTTTTTAAAATGTAATATTAAGTACATATTTCAAGATAAGCAGTCAATTATCTAAACATACATGGCACAATTGCTATTGTAATCTATAAAATTGAAGTACAGCATCATTTTAAGAAAGACACATCTAAGTTATTTCTAATTTTCCTCAAAACCATCTAAAGCAGTGATTCCCAAAGTGGTCTATGACGACCTTCACAAGGGGTCTATGTTATCAAAAAAATAATTTGGGGGTCCATGAGGTGTAAATGGGGGGGGGGGGTCTACGATTGTGACTCATTAAACCAGATCCTGACTTTAATTTTAAAAGGAAATTCACTCAAATGGAAATCAGATTCACCTGTTTAACAGGCTTATTACTGAATTTAATGAGGTTAATTTGCAGTTGCAAGGTGACAGCATAAGTTTTATTAAAACAAGGACCTTATTTCAGCATTTCTTGTGTGTAAGAATTAAGCTACAGGAGCATAATATTGAGCGTCACAAATTTTCCTAGTTTTTTAATTGTCACAGAAAATCTGCCAGGAAAAAGACGTTTTAACCTACATTCTCAACATTTAAAGGTCCATTTTTTATATTTTGAAATTAGATTTGATAATGCTTTGACTATGGTAATATCACAGTAGGTAATCAATTCATATGGTCAAATTGAAAAAAAAATGTCAAATTACAAGAATTAGGCGCTAACGAAGATCTTAAAGTAAAGTTCAGAAAACGATGTCAGCAGTTTTAACTTTAAAAAGATGTACTCCTGTTATTTATTCCATATTATGGAACACTTTAAGAAAGTTTGTAATTGCTTTTTCAACTGAGGAGTTTCAGCACATTTGCCTAACTCCAAAACAAAACAAAAAGAAAAGAAGAAAAGGCTGGGCACTATTAACCGAGGAGTTATTTAGGATAAAAACCTGACAAGACTGATACGAAATGTTAAAAATTTGTTATTGAATCACTAGAATCATCCCTCACACTAAAGACATTTGTTTGTTGTTATGTAATAGTTAGTTTATGCATTAATTAAATTTTGATTTAATTAACATGTTTTTTAATTTTTAAACACTGTTCTTCACTACAGTTAGAAATTTAAATGTTTTAAAGTAAGTAGCTCTATACCTGCTATCAAAATCACATTTAAGTTGATAAATTTGCAAAAATTCAAATATTAGGTAAGTAGGGGGTCTACCCAAAAGTGAAAAATCTGGCAAGGGGTCTATGAGGCAAAAAAGTTTGGGAACCTCTGATCTAAAGCATGTTACATTTCCTGGTATTTTATTTCTTTGCATTGTAAAGAATTATTTACTTAATAATTTTTTATTTAATACAAGTAAGAATAATTTTGTAACCATTAAAAAAAAAAGTTGTTTACTGGCCACAAAACATAACAGTTAATAAATATATTTAATTTAAAAGTTAGTAAAATCACAAACAGAAATTAGATGCAATGACAAACAAATAAGATATGCAGGTATAATTCATAAATTTTATGCAACTTTATGAACCTACAGTTATAAAATTAGATTCACAAAATAAACAATGTAACCAACATTTATAAGCAATACAAGCTGTTTTAAAATTCAGTACATTTAAAAAAATTATTCAGAACCAATAGATATAAAGTAACCTTTTATAACTTCTGATGTGTGGGATAGTGACTAAGGCTTAAATATCAGCATTTTAGATGCGAAAAATTATAAATACCCTCAAAATTATTAGAAAATCAACATAAAGTGGAATGAAATATATGGCAAAAATAAAATCATTAAAATAATTACCAAAAAAAGGTTACCCCCCCCCCAAGAGCTAAACATTTGTCAATATAAAAAGAATGACTGCAAGATCATTTAGGACCAAAAAAGCTATAGAAAAAGGGTAAAAAATATCACTGGAAATCGACAGATCTAAAAAATTATGAAATGTGTGTTTAATTAAAATAATTAAGTTTAAAGATATAGTAGAAGTTAAGCTCAATTTAAAAAAAGGAAAATGATTTTTTTTCAACAATTTTAAATGGTTTAAATCACAAAGCAGCTTAGTGACGCTCCGAAAAGGGGTGCTAAAAAAATTATACAATTTTAGATGCCTGATTCTAAGATAACAGAAGAAATGTGATATAAGAGTGATTATTTTTTTACGAATTACCAACAAAGTAACTGAAGAAAACACGAAAGATGAGAAAGAATTTAAAATTGTATTTACTTCAGATTTACTACTTAGGAGCCATGATATTAATCTGGTATATTTATAGGTTGTAGAACTTATCAAGATAATTATAATGAGCCTAAATATGATTTTGTTGCATTTCTACTCTTTTTATGTATGTAAATGCAAAAATGCCAAATTAAAAATATTATTCTTGAAGATATTATAGATTTTTTGAACAGCAGATTAAGACAAATCAAGGTAGCATGCCTCTTCGTAAGCCCAATGCTACAGGTTCAACAGATTTTCTAGATGCGAGAATCGTAGGCATGCATGCAAAAGATTCTTTGAGTATCAATTTGAGTATCCAAAATTAAATCACAGCAATATTTAGCATCCAATGAGAGCTTCAATTGAAAAAGAAATACAAGCGCCCGAATTTGGTTGCGAGGCCACCACTAAATGGTGCCACCATGAAATGGCTCTCACATTTAGGGACAAAGGCTAAGTTGTTAAATACAGCCCCATTGGGGGATAAACAATAACCCATATATCTGAGATAAATTTAAAGAAATGTTCCAATAGATGATTTTATTCATTCACTAAAAAAACTTGGTATTGATTATTTTACTACAGTCACACTTCAAAACATAAGGACTTATTGGTTACAAACTTAGTAATTTTAGATAACACCCTATTCTCTAAGCTTTCAAATCATATCCATACAAAGACAGCCTGGGAAGATTTAATGTGCACCAGCACATCTTCATGGTGGGTCTTTAAGGGTACCAGAATTTGAACCCATGACCAATAGAAACAATGCCGGTCATGAATTCATAACCATATAATCACTCTGTTAAGTACAGTAATATTTCGATACATGCGAACCGAGTTACGCGATCTTCAAATCTCGACGATTCGTCTCCCCCCTCCCTCCATCATTGAAACTTAGGTGGAATCAGTGCCAGAGCCTGATGAAATTGGTAAAATGATTGAAAAAGTTGTTGATCTTGCCAGGTAAATAAATTTCAAAGTGGATAGTGATGACATTCAAGAACTGCTGGTATCTCACAATCAGGTGCTGACAATGCATAAGCAAGACATTGAAGCACTTGAGTCTTTGGACCCAGTTCAATCAAAAAGATTGAATGAGAGTTGGGAATTTGACAGAAAGCTTCAGTTTAGTTGAAAAAGAGTTACGATTTTAGAAAATATGAACTCTAATGAAGAGAGTATTTTTAAAACAGAACAAGGAATAAAAAATTACCATGCTACGAGAAAATTTTGAGGTGAAAAATCTTTGAGCCAGCAGACTACTTTGTTAGATTTTACGAAAACTTCTACATCAAAATAACTTTGATTTGCGATTTTGTATCTGTGTTATCCAAGATCTTACTAAACATTTTCTTTTTCTAAATTATTATTTTCTTTTGTCTTCGTCTCAACGAAAAATTTACATGTATTTACACTCATGGACAAAAAAATTAGCACACCAAGAAGGAGTCGTCAAAATGAAATGAAATTTTACATACGTAATGACTACTTTGATATAAGTAAATGATTAGAAAATCAAAGAAAAAGGCTAATTTATTTCGAGAAAAGGCAAAAGAACGGAGGATTTAATACCCTGTTGAACCCCCTCTAGCCCGAATGCACGATGCGGTACAATTGGGCATTGAGGCATACAAGTTCTGTATGATGTTTGAGACATTTTGTTCCATATTTGCTGTAATTTTGCCTCTAATTCGTTCAAACTCGTGGGATGCCCAACTCGCCACCCCAAATGATACCAGATATGCTCGATTGGAGACAAATCTGGGGATCGGGCAGGCCAAGGAAGGGTAGTTACAGTGCGGAGACAGTCTTGTGACACCCATGCGTGTGAGGCCGAGCATTGTTGAAAAATGGCTCCTGAGAGTCGTTGTAAGATGTCATGGACATACCGCTGGGCTTTCATGGTGCCACAGATCAATACTAGGGGTGACCGTGTATTGTAGGAAGTGCCACCCCATACCATCACACCAGCTGTGGGATCCGCGTGTCACTGTAAAGCAAAGGCAGGATTGAGGCATTCACCATCGGGTCTCCGCACACCAACACGATTGTCATCACTGCTGAGATTAAATCTGGATTCATCACTAAAGATGACCTAGTTCCATTCTGTTGCAGTCCAGTTTCCTTGTGCGTTGCACCACTCCAAACGGAGGCGTCGATGGGTGGGCGTGAAGAGCAGCATACGTAATGGGCACCGCGATCCAAATGTCCTTCAGCCAGGCGCCTTCATATGGTTCGAGAAGACACAGGGCACTAGTGAAGGTGCTACCTGTGCCTGGATGGCGCCGATGAAGCAGTTGGCTGTATGAGCGTATTTCTTATGATGCGGCAGTCTTCTTGACGACTGGTCTGTCGAGGGCATCCTGAGCCTGGTCTTTGTGTAAATAACATATCTCGAATCCACTGGTCCCAACACCTCCTAATTGACGAGCTACTTGCCTAGCTGTCCACCCAGCTTCCATCTTGCGATGATTCTCCCCCTCTCAAACTGCGCCATCTGCTCATATTTTCTTCGAAAACAGCATAATGGCATATCTATTTGAGCTCTTCCTTTGTAAACAATTCAGCACACTCAAACAAGGTTTGGTTACCTGTTTTATACTCCATGGAGAACGACGTGAAACGACCTCTACCGGCTATACGTAATCGCAATCCCGCTGCATTTCTAATCAATTGCATATCTTCCTGACATGTAGCTTCATACAAGTTTCGTTACGATCCGCAATTATTTTTGGTGCGCTAATTTTTTTGTCCATGAGTGTATATGCTAAATTAAACTCCGGCTTACGTGGTTATCACTCAGTCCCACCGATCGCATAAGTTCAGGGTATTACTGTACATTAGTAAAGTTTTATGAAATATTTTATGTGACATCATATTTAGCAATGAAATAAGCTGCCCATGAGATGTGCAGATTTATATTAGAAATAAAAGTTTTTAATACTTTTTTTAAAGGGACCAATAGAACAAAAGATCCGTTTTGGATTCAAAATGATAGTACACAAATGGTTAGAATAGCCAATGTACTATTCAGAATTCTACATTTTGGACATTACAATGGTATAGATTAACATCATATTATGTATAACTTATACAAAGTCACTTTTAGATAAGATCAGAGCATTGAATTGTAAAATCACTAAAACCGCAAAACCATATAAAATTTTAAAATGCAAGTTAAACAAAAAGAAAGAAAATACAGTGGTATGAGTGATAGGAATCATCACCACTTTGTTCTTTTAAAATACCTATCTCTCTCATATTGAGAAAAAAATTCTGTAAGTCCTTGAAAGAACATTTCCTTTGAACATTCGGTTTTCATGTTATTTTCTTATTCGTATTGCCTTTGAATTCTGTCCATAATCCAACTGGCCAAGCACATCTTATTTATAAAATTATTGGAAGTGGAAATTGCCTTTTTTCTAATCTAATGGAACATAATCGATTTTTAGTCTGATATTATGTAACACATACAGATATCTAAATATGTTGCTATGTCAACATTTTCCAGAATTGAATGATTGTTTATTATACCACACTTTTTTGAAGCAACACGAGGGCTATTGGTAAAGGACTTTGTAGTCAAAACTTTGAAATAATTTTCATTTTCTCCCTTATTTTGAATCATAACCAAGTAATGTTTTACACAAAAGCATGCGATTTGGAAAGAAATTCTTTAAACAAATTGATTTCTTATGAACATTGCTCCTTGAAACAATGTGTGTGTGTGAGCACATTTTTAAATGAAATTCCTGCTTTGATGAATTATTAGTTTCCACATATTATCAAAAATTTTATTGACTGACACTATGGTTTTAATATCTCATAAAATTATTTTAAGTAATGTTTTAAGAATTTAATTTTTATGGAGAAGAATTTTGAATTATACAGTATAATGGGAGGAGTTACTTACAGGTGAATGATCCCAACTGCTACAATCTGGTTCCTTAAGCATCATGGCACGAGGATTGGTTTCTGTTTGTACAAATTCACCAAATTTTTCAGATTCTAAAAAAAAAATAAGAGTAACTAGTCATATGATTGGGTAAAATAAAATTTTTAAATGTGTTAAAAAGTTTTGTTTTGAAGCACATTTTTCATTTTAATCCACTTTTTTAATATTCTAATACTGTCAATTAATGTCAAGAATAGAGGCAAAAAGGAAATTTATATGTATATCTTTAAATGTCTTACTAACATCAGATGATATAGCAAAAACCAAAATTTTTTGAGTTGAGTTCTATATAAAGTAGGAGTTAGAGCATTTGATAATAAGAATTTTTTAAAGAAATATGCATTAGTAAGATTGAATTTAAAATACATTTTTGCAGAATCTACTTTTTTAACAATGAGAACATAGAACATTATATTTCATTCAAATATTTCAAAAAGGAATTCATTTGCAATTTATCTTCAACAAATAAAATTATAAATTAATCGAAAAAGAGTAATTTTGTGAAGGAGAAGGAATTTTCAAATTAAGTTAAATGTAACACTACAATATAAACAGATTTTAGAGAAAGGTATAAACTTATTTAGGAGAATGTAATACAAGGTAGAAAGAGTTGCTTAATCATGCCTTGAATACATTGTGAAAATTTAATATTCATGCAAATTTAAAACTGATCTTTTTATGTGCTTCATATTTATTATGAAACACATAAAAATATGACTTCACACATTTTTTTTAAATAGCTTGCGTTATTTAAATGAAAATACCTTAAAGCAATCAGTATGGACCAAATATAAATAATAATAAAGGCAGAGTTAGGAATGCGTACCCTTTAGGGTTATATCTGGCTATTAAGACAATGAAGTACAACCTTTTAAATATTTTCAAATTTTGTAGAAGAAAATTGTCAAATCTTCATTTATATTAATTTTTGTTCATTAACAAAATGTTACCCAATTGTTAAAACCAGTTTTAGCTTCAATACCTATATAATGATGCAAACATATCACTTTTACTTAAAAACTCAAACTCAGCCCATGAGGGCCAAGGCCTACTGTGCCCATCTCAGTATACGTGACCATTGGGCGCTGGGGTGCATGAGCAGATGTTCCGATCAGGTGGTCAGCCTGAAGCGAAACCCCCAGTGTTTGGTCCCCAAGTAAGCTTGGTTCTCATTTTATCGACCCACTGATGGGATGAAAGGCTGAGTCAACCTTGCCCAGCCCGGGTTTGAACCTCGGACCTGAGGTGTGGAAGCACGATGCCCTAACCATTCAGCCACTGGGCTTCATCACTTTTACTTAGAACATATATTATACACATCTTTTCTTCTATTTCATTGAGTGAATTTTTTT
>BMAO01001290.1:0-15970 GCA_019973975.1 Trichonephila clavata
TAGTGTATTAAGAAAGAAGTACAAATTTTTTTTAAAATTACTATTTCAAAAAATTCAAAAACCAAAAATTACAGGGAAACTTTTTGTTTTCGGGTTTTGAAGCCGAATTTTAGTCGTATTCACCTAACAGTAGAAGATCATGGTGTGAAGAATTTTCATTGTTCACTGTATTTTTGTCGTCTTTTTACAGAAATATATCTCCATTGATAAAATTTCTGAAGTAATCAGATGAAGTAGTAAGGTATTTTTATCCACAAACACAGGATAGTAATATAAAAAAAAAAAATTGCTTCGTCTCAGAAAGAAAAAAATTCCAAGAAATAACTTACGTTCATCGCGTTAACGCGTAACAAAATTTTTTCCCTATTGTGGCAAAAGAAGTTAACTTCAATAAATTGAAAGGAATTTGATATAAAAAGAATTTTCCCATACAGATGAAGAACCAGATTTCACACCGTTATATTTTTTCGCCTTCGGGGCCATCTCTAGGAAATAGTGTATGGAGACATATTGACTACACAAATGAAATAAGTTGCTACTTGTTCTTCGGTAGACCGAGCTGTAGCAACTTGAGCCCTTATTCATTCCACGACGCACTCGTTATGTACGGTGAATGCTTTGGACATCTGCCTTTATAAATATTTGAAAATACTGCTGTTGAGGGGATCAATATAGCTATGACGTCTACTTTATCTTTAGATGTTTCTTGTAAACAATGGATTATACAGGTATAGAGAGAGAGAGAGAGAGAGAGTTCTTTGGTATTTTGTTATGTACTCCCAACGAGTTATCTGTCTGTGGAGAGTTCGGGCTATATTTGGAATATTCTGTATACCAAAAGCTTTAGCAAACAGTTTACATTAAATCCAACACCAAACTTTGCTACGTTGTTTATGTTAGAAAAAATGTACTAAAATTAGTACAGTAATGAAATTGAAGTTGTCATTTAATGCTTACTGGTTAAGCGTACTGAATAAAGCACGGCGTTTCTAATTGAGAGACAGAAATGCCACAAAAAATGAATATTCTACTTCTTCTGTATCATCTCTCAATATTTTACTGTGTATTTTATAAAATGTATAATATGGTAATGTGTACAGATGTTATCAGAGGAAAACCATGCTCCTTTAAAGACGTTAGAGATAGATTATAAAGGGCATCTGTATTCTAAATTTTTGAAACTTTCTATACCAGTTTTCTCAAACTGTAGGGCGCGTCCCCTAAGGGGCGTGATAACCCTACAAGGGGGCCACGAGCATAACGAAAATAAAAGTTCCAAAAAAGTTTACTTATTGGAATGAATTAAAACAAAATATTTTCAGGACATGATAAAAAAATACATATTCACACTGTTATAATTTATATATATCATCTGGCAATTTATGTCACTTTACTTCAATCTATTTTGATCCTATAACCAAATTAAAAAAAACATTTTGTTTGATATGCTGTAACTGCAGGATGAGAAGATTTTTTTATTACGTTTTCTTTTTAAATCTAAAATACTACTTCAGAGAAAAAACAAAGCCCAGACCAGAGAAAAATTGTAGGAATATAAAAAACTCATCGCTGTCATTTATGAAGGTTGTAAGTAATGTATTTTGTTGCGCTGTAATCCATGTGAAAAAGTTTTATGTTATTTCGAAAAGCACAGATGATTGAAGGATTTTTTTTATGAATATGTTGAAACATATAAATCATAATGAAAAACGTTTTACATAGTTCATATTTAGAACTAATGCCCATACTTTTATATTGAATACACTTTTAACCCCATACTGTTCGCACGAGGCGCAAATAATCCCAGGCTTACGAAATCGTTAATTTCGGGAAAACTGTTTATTTTTTTACCTATGACCTTGACAGTACCCTCCTATATGATAGTCTTCAGAGGAACTAAAATGTATTTTCCCATATTTCCCTCTTTCTTGAGAGTGGCAAACTTTTCCTTACAATCTTAAGGTTTTTTGTTGAGTTTTATTGGATATTTTCTCAAGTTATCAAAAAAATTGAAAATTCATTGAAAGCAGGTAAGTATACTTTCTCTTAATCAAATTATTTACTAGAATTTCGATCTTTATTGTTACAATAAAAATAATTATAAAAAAAGGGATTGAGGTGACTCAGTCACCCCGCGTGACCTTTAACGTTGTGTCGATTACTCGCCTGCTCCCGGTTTAAAACATTTTGAAGTCTCTCGCTTTAAATAAAAAAATAACACAATTATTCTTCATCGGAATTTTACATTATTTTTCATTATTTAACAATAATTCTAAATGCTAATTCTCTGATGCTTAAAAATACAGTTGATTTTGCAAAAGTGTTGCAGTCCATAGACAGCTACTGTGGCAATATTGTCTCCAAACATGGTTTCTACGATCTTAATTGCTGCTGGCAAAAAAGCTCTCTTCGCCTGTAGTGTGATGCTTTTTACATCTGGCTATTTTGTGTGATACTTTGTAGATGCAAGTAAAGCTTTTTCATTCTCAAAAACGTTTTTTTTTAAATGCTTTTTGCTTTCATATGATTTTAATTTAATTCAAAAACTCTCAAGGCTTGTTAATGTACTCACCATGAAGTGTTCCAAAGGTCTTTTAAGTTTATAAGGTTAAGTTTTTACATACTGTCTGCTACCAATATATTTTTGAACAAATAACTCATAGGGGCTTTTCTTATCTATTTACTTTCGTAGTGGCAAATCGAAATTTAAATATTTTTGAGAATACTTACTTGATGTAATTTTCGGAATTGTGCACTCACTAGTTGATGCTTTATTATTGTCGAATGTTCATTTATGACTTAAAAATTTATCCATGTTTATGTTAATCTACTGCCGTTAATACTTAATACTATGAATTACAACTAAAGCGCAAATTATGAAATGTACATTGGATTCGGTAGCTATAGACGTATCGACTCGACCAATACTAACAGGAATTCTATGAGGTACAGCATTTTTACATGTTTTGCCGAGACGTCCGATAAGTTAGTCGCCCAAACTCACGCAGATGCTCGCGAGAATGCTAGATGTGCTGGATATGATAGAGAGCAACCTAGACCATAAACCTTTTTTCTGATGACATTTCTTCCTTTCGAAATGGATGATGGAGAAAATATATCTTTGATTGAATATCATTTTGCAACCAGCTCCAATTTAAAAATTAGCGAAAGGAAAAAAATAGCATAATAATTATCCTATTACTAAAAAGTAATTTGCTTAAAATATATATTATTTAAAAGTAACATGTACAAAATTTAATACTTATCTTGTTAATTTGTCAGTTTATAATTAAGTTCGTATTGTAGCTTTAGCACTAAATGCATTCTTATTGAATTCAATACATTAATTTTGTGCAAGGGGGGGGCGCAATAAAAATTATGATTGATTGGGTTGTTATGATTGAAAATTGGGTTGCAATAGTGAAAGTTTGAGAAGCACTGTTCCATACCAAACCTCTGTTCTTTCAAATTATGATAAACCTACCTAAAATAAAATATTTTCCCAGATCGTGAAGAAACATTACGATGAACTGAAATAATCTGCAAATAAACAGGTATTTATGATAGTTTTTTCACGATATTTTATTCCTCTGTAACAAATCTCATTCTTACGCTTTTTCTTAGTAAATGTTGCATCGCAACAAGATGATGATAAATTATGTTTTAAACGCATCTCTACTCCATTACCATTGATTAATTGGGCACATTTTTTAAAGGCCTGCCCATGTAAGCCCTTGAAATTGCTCCCATTTCCTTTCGTGGGAAGCTTAAAGAAGATGAGCTCTTAATTACAACTAATAGCTTGCATATTTCTTCATTCAAACCTGTCAGTGTAAATAAGCAGATAGTCGATAGGGGATTCACGTGATGGCCTTTTCTGGTTTAGAAATGAAGTCCAAGTTTAATCAATGTCAATCACAAGTTATTCTTAAAAATATCTGTTTTATTTACCTATTTTTGAATGTAATGAAATGTAAATTCATACTTTTTCCAATCACATTTAGGAAATCGGGCTTAAATAGTAATGGTATTCATCCAAAAAATGACATTAAAATATAAGAATTATAAAAATAACCGAGATGAATTACTCATATGTACATAATCTAAAAATTTTCATTATAAAAATCACACTATATATTATATTTTTAACTTCAACTTAAATTTCATCATTTCTTTGCTTAACGAAATGTACAAGTTTGAATTTTATATGTTAAAACCTGCTTTATAAATGTTTAAAAAATTTTTTGGATTTGTTTTCATTTTGAAATTTAAATTCAGTCCAAAAAATAGGAATTTTTGTTTAATAAAATGAAATTAGAAGTGTTAAATTAAAATATAATTTTACTTCTTAAATAATTTTTTAACGAATTTCTCTCGTTTTTATGACACTCCTAGCTGGTATACCCATTCTTCGCACGCGTGAATTGAAAGATAAAACAATAGAGATTGAAGGAAAAATAAATATTTCATGTGTTTAATTGAAGTGAATTGCAAATTAAACAAAAAAAGCTTTTTTATCATAACTCTGCACAACAAAAAATCATATTTGCCAAAATTGAAATCTGTAGGTTTAATAGTTGAAAAAGAAGATTTTTTTACCAATAACGACACCGTAACACCCATGTGGGTTGACTTTTGAAAGCCTCCTTCTTATCTGATCTCGCTCAGCACAAGTTATATGTTTTATTAATTTCAAGTCCAAAGGTTTAGTTATATTCAAAATAGAATTTTAAAGATATAAAACGCCCTTGCTCCCCCCCCCTTGGATATCAATTTTCGAAAAGGCCTTTTTTAGCGGATCTGTGCTACATGAAAGAAACATGCTTGCTAAATTTTAAGTGTATGTTTTATAGTTGAAAAAATAGGATTCTCTTGTATCTATAACACTTTTATGGCCCTTCCCAAACCTTCTTTTGGGTCATGTTTTGAAAGTCCTTTTTTGTAGCGGTTCTCTACTCTTTGAAAGGAATGTACCAGCCAAATTTTAAAACTCTACTTCTAATAGTTAAAAAAAAAGGAATATTTTTCTATAGCGACACTTAAACCTTCGCACCGTCCCTTGGGGAATGAATTTTGTACCACCCATTTTGTAACAGGAATGTACTCCATGAAAGGAAAATACCTACCGAACTTCAAGACTAAACGTCTAATAGTTTAAAAATAGAAATACTCATCTACAACGCCATTTAAGCTCCCGTAACGCCACTTGTTGGTCGATTATCAATAAACTCATTTTAAAGAGGATATCTACTCTATTAAAGGAGTTTGAATACCAAATTTAAAGACTGTAACTCAAATAATTTCAAAATGGAAATATTTATCTTCAACGCTACTTGAGCCCTGTAATGCCACTTGGGAATTGATTTTCACTAATCCCATTTTGCAGTGAATCTCTAATCCGTAAAAGGAACCTACTTACCGAATTTGAAGACTAACTCAAATAGTTTAAAAATTGAAACAATTATCTATAACGCTCCTTAATCCCCCTCAATGCCCTTCGGCTTTGGATTTCACAAAATCCGTTCTTAACGAATTTCTACCCTATGAAAATAACACTCCTACCAAGTTTCAAGTCTGTAGGTTTAATATTTCCTCAGATATCGAGATGAGTGTGTGAGTCGCTTTTATCCTTTATAAACATTCTTTTGCAAAAAAAATCGAAGCATCAAGAAGGTGTAGTTCGATTCTAATAAAATTTATTAGGCAAAGACATCTTAATTGAATATGAAAATATTCAAATTTTCAACGCCAATGAACATGAATTGCGATCATAGTACGCATTTCTACTGAGCAACTCGCGAAATATAAAACCGGAAATAGAGACTGGAAAATTTATCTTTTTTTCGTTTCACCCGTTGTGACTCCCTTGATAAAAAATTAATGATGCCATCATGACGCCTTCAAAGACCTTATAGAGAGCAACTGAATGATTTCGAACATGGTCGCATTGTCGGAATGCGTGAAGCTGGGTGGTCATACCGTGCAATAGGTCGTCCTCTGCAACGTACAGATACAGCTGTGGAAAGGTGATGGCAGCAATGCTTGCTGTGAGGAACTTATTGACGAAATGAAGGCTCTGGAAAGCCAAGATGTACAAATGCGAGGCAAGACTGGAAGATTGTTCGACAGGCCCGAACTGTTCCAACGGTATCATTGTCTATGATTCAACATACTGCAGTCTCTTCACTACCAGCCGTGGTACCTTTCACCATTTGCGCTCACAGCGGCCTTTAAGACATCTGTCTTTGACCCTACAGCATCGGCGGAATCTTCTGGAGAGGTTTCACAGCCAATCATCATAGTTGCCATTGCATAATGTTCAGAAATAAATTTCGCTTTACTCTTGAAGCAGATGTCCATCGTTTCCGTGTCTGAAGAGGCCGGGAAGAACGGTCTCAATCAGCCTTTATTTTACAAAGACCATACGACAATAACTCTCAGTGTGGTGTTGTGGGGGGGGGCTATCTCATACGACAGCTGGTTATCTCTAGTCATCCTCATACATCTTTAACAGCTCAACAATATGTCAATACCATTCTCTGGCTGGTTGTATTACCCTTCATGTCATGTCATCCGGGGGCCAGTTTCAACAAGATAATGAAACGCCCCTTACTACTCGCATATCTCTGGACTGCATTCGTGCCGTTAATACTCTTCCTTGTCCAACAAGGTCACCAGACCCTTCACCAATCGAACATGTCTGAGACATGGTGGGGCACAAGATTTGGACTCTCCAAAATATTGTAGATCTTGAGCAACAGCTGATGAATGCCTGACAGAATGTATTGCAGAATGACATTAGAACCCTCTATCTATCTTTACCGAGACGTATGCAAGCATATATCGTCACCAGTATAGGTACCATCCACTTCTGATTTGAAATTCAAGCTGTAATCGTGAGCCGTGGATGAGGCCCATGAATTTGATATTTTCATCATTTTATTACATGTGTATGAGCTGTACACATATTTTATTTCATTAAAATCAACCACTTCTTCATAGTGCTTTTATTTTTTTGCAAAATAATGTCTATAGGGAAAAGCAGCGCCCCGCGGTTACACCCGCGTAGTTTCCGTTCCCGTAGAAATACTGGTTTATACTCTATGTTACTCTCTGATAATGCAGCTTTCCATTGATGAAATAATTTTTAAAATCTTTTTGGTGGCTTAGGCGTGAAAGTGTAACAAACAAGCAAACTCATATTCGTTTGTATAATATTATTAGGATCGGATTTGTATCTATTATGTGAACTATTACTTACATAAAATGAACGATGTGGTATTATTTCTGATTTATGTATAAGTACTCTGGTTGTTTAGTTAACGGTATTTTCCTGAGGATTAATTTCATGTGTACTTGATATCATTAATAAAATGAAATACATTTTGCATATTTTATAAATAACAAAATCATATCGATAAAATTTTTATTACATTTAATGTTTGCGAGTAGCCATTTAAAATTATCATTTGCAACAAAGAAATCATTCATTATTGAAAAGGGAATTTTAGGCAATTTCTTTCCGAAACATTCAATTAGTTATCAATTACAAAATTTTCTGTTTGTTTTCGTTGTATTCACTATTAATTTTCCATTTATGGATTAAGATTGTTTTTCGATTGATTATTTATTCACGTCACACTTTGCAATAATTTGTATTATGGCTATTGGCGATAGACCTGTAACTCTAATTAAAGAGAACAGAAGTGAGACCCCTGTATCTGAGTGCGGGTCTTTTCAGAGTATGTAAATTCCGATTTTTACCAATTTCACCAGTTAAAATTTTTAATTATCTTGAAAAATGTGTTTGTTACTTTAATTTTGGGCATCTGTAAATATTTATTTAAAAGTAATTTAAATTGAATACTGGATTTACTCGAATCAAAGCTGCACTTTCTTTCCAATGTTAATACTACTGAAAATCGGATACGGAATAGATTTGAGGGCGGACAATTTGTTGGATGGGGAAAATGCAACATGATACTCACGGTTAGATCAATTATATGTTCATGTATGGATTTAAAATTATTTGATCCAGGTCAAATAAATTAATTATTGACTTCTTATAAATTCTCATTTAATTATTTTCTTAATTCCTTAAATATCGCATAAGGATAAAAAATTTCACACTATTTTTATTTTTTCACAAACATGTTTTGAGAACATGAGGTGTGTCTTAGAATCGATGGCGGCTTAGATTCGAATAAATAAGGCATTTAAATATTTATATCATTGCTGGCATCATAATTGATGAGAGTCATTTTAAAAATTAAAACTTTTTAGCAAAATTCTGGGATTTCAGCGAAATATAAAAAAAAGAGCTGGGAATTAAAAAACGTAAATTATAATTAAATTGCCATGGTTCTCATCTAGATCTCATGATTAAATATGACTTGTGAGAGAAAAAGTTCTTCAAAACACTTGGTTCCTTAATTGCTTACAAGAATGAAATCTTACGAGGAGTAATATAAGGAGTAAAAAGGTGCTCACACACACACTTTCAGATATGCAAATTTAGCATTTATTTTGTCAGGCAACTCATCGTAAAAATTCTTTTAAAAAGATATAACCAAATATAATTATTATGATAATAATGTCTCAGAGAATATAGTAATTTAAGTTTTATTTTTTATCCATTTTTCTTACGTGTATCAAACTAAAAAAAAACGATGGGATAACACTATGCCTATGTTTTTGAAAAGAGAGAAAATAACAACATTTTGGGGATCTTTTGATGTGCATATAATTAAAGTAACTTGCTAATGGTTTTTGAAAAACACTGATTTTATAAAAGTAAGTAATTGAGTAGTAAGTCTAATTTTTTTCGCTCAGGTAAACACACACACACACACACCAATTAAAATCAACTGTTATAATACAGATATAGTTTATTCAATTATATTCCATTGTTTTAGGAAATTTGAAATAGATAATTAATGGTATTTAAAAGTAGACCCACATTGACTTTTTTATAATTACAAAAATTCTAGTATGAAAATCGTTTTTAAAAAAATAAGTGCTATTTTAAATTACAACATTCATTAATTTGATTAAATTTTCAAGATTCAAATAAATACTTCAAGAGAAACTTTGTTTCTTCCTCTAATTATTTCATTAAAAAGGCCTTTCTTTATAAAATTCATTTTTTTTCTGAATTTCAATAAATTATTCAACTTAATCAAACAATAATCCATGTTTACTGATTATCAGAAATAAATTGAGGAAAGCATGCGTTTTTTCATTCCTTCTAGATAATCGTCCATATATTTTATGTATGAGTTGATGATATATAGGACACAGTTAACACATAACATTATTTCTAAAAAAATAATTAGAATTTAATTTATAATGTAACGTCGTGGAATTAGATTGAATGTGTACGCCAAGCTAATTATTAAAGAATGCCTTATTACTGTGATCTAATCAAATGTTTATTTGACGACAACATTCGAAAGATCATTGGATAGAGAAAAAAAAAATTAGTTACAAGTGTTCGTTTGATACAGCCAGCTAGCTCTATTTCATATTGGTGTCTCCATAGGGGTCCGCTCTTTGCTTCTTTTTTCAGTCGCCCGTTGGGTACCGCCTCAGGAGTCTCTCGTCGGTATGGATCCGGAGGCTTACGCCTTGTGCTTGCTTCCTATATCCGTCCCTAACGTCTCGCAGGTCAATCGTCGGAGGCGATCGGGGTCCTCCCCTTCTTCCTTCGTCCACAGGCCTCTCTTTTTCGAATCTCTCGTTGGAGTCTGTCCGGAGTCTTTTCTTCTTTTTCGAAGTCCACTGTTTTAAACCCTAGGGGCGGGTTCACTCCACGCCCCTCATCAATCCCCATTGGCCGATCTCAGGGTTTTGCACCCGGCATCAACGGTCTTGCACGTCATCCATTCGTGCAGAGATAACAAAAGTCCGGTCCCTCTCAAAGGTTCCCGGCGACAAGGGCCCGGCTGACATCTGGCACTTCAAACACCTAGCCGCCGCCTGCAGAGGCGCCAGCATTCAAGACGTACAATCACTGCCCATGAATAGAAAATAATGCAGCGATGCCCGGCCCATAGTGTCCGCCAGTCACACCGTCGCCGACGGTCCAGCTGTCTGATACAACAAAATACCACCAAAGCCACGTGTTCCCCGGCTGTGGATACGTTTATGAATAGAGGCGCTTTCTCCATTGTGACGACGCCACAACTCCTTCCCCCTGAAAACGTCCATTTCACTGAACTGCTCTGGTCCAAGTTTGGATCCGTTCTTATGACTGAATTAAAAAGAAGAATGTCTTAACGATGAGATCAACCAGGACAGCAATCCAATAAAAAAAACACTCAAAAATATGATAATAATTAAATCCAAAATTCTATAACATTTTACACACTTAGCAATAAAAATTTTAATTTCTGATCTTGGATTCTTTTTTTAATGTTACATCTTTTCTTAAAAATTTTGAGTTTTAAGTGAATAAGTTAAATGCTAACATTTTACTAATATTACTATCCGTTAAATCACACGTAACTACTGTATTAGACATCTATGTGCTTACACTTGGCTGAGAGACACAAAAGATTTTCAGTAACACATAAATTTTTGTTTCCACCATATACACACAATACAATTCTCGACTTTATCTTCTACTTTTAGATGAGATTCCCGTTTTTGTAACTTATCCCGGCGTGCAGCTCTCAATTGTTCTAACTCTCTTTCCCTCATTAGCTTACGCTCTTCAAACCCCTTGATTTTAAGTTCCTTTTCCTTATTTTCACTCTCACGTTCAAGTTCCCGTTCCTTATTTTTACGTTCACGTTCCCGTTCCTTATTTTCACGTTCCCGTTTTTCTTCCAAAATACCCTCCAACAAACATTTAGCTAATTCTTCACCATAGTATTCACTCTGACAAATTCTATTCTTAATTTCTATCTTAGGTAAAGTATTATCGGCTTCGACTCTCAATTCTTTCGCCATTTCTACCAATACTTCTTTTCTTTGAATTAATAAGTACGCCATGATGCAGTAATACACACAAAACCAAAGCTAAGCTTAATTGTCACAAAAATTATAGAAAACTCAACGCACACTAGAAATACACTAGACCTAGACTTAACTATAATTTACAAAAATCCTAAAAACAAAGCAGTACTCTCCACAGTATCTGTACCAATGAAACAAGTATAACTACTGTATACTTAACTATTTTTCACAAAAACGCACAAATTTTAAAAACAATACAGTACTCTACACAGTAACTGTACCCACGAAACAAGTATAACTACCATATACTTAACTGTATTTCACAAATGTGCGCAAATCTTAAAAACAATACAGTATTCTACACAGTAACTGTACCAATGAAACAAGTATAACTACTGTATACTTAACTATATTTCACAAACAACAATACTAATAAATCGCACATTTATACATCATACAAAACTTAAAAAATCTTTGTAGTCTCTCTTTCTAGTGTTTTCTAACTTTACCTAGTACGTAAATTCTCATACTACCAAAATTTTACATACATTAATCATAACAACAATAATAATAATCAATTGCTGCCCCGAGTATAATCTCAAAGAAAGAATCACCTTTCTGTTTGGAATCACCGCCAAAATCTGTGGCACACCTGGACGGGAATTCACAGCACACTCCGGATATCTTGAGACATCTGGGAGCGCTTTAAAGAACACTTGGAAATACACTTCGATTGCACACAGCTCGTTTCTTTTGTTGATTCACCAGACACAATTCACATCCAGGAACTCCGGGAACTTCTATCAACAGGAACACACTTTAATGATAGGAATGGAACGCACCACAGGAACTCAGGAGTAAATTGCGTTGTCTAAAGTTCTTTTATTTCTCTCGCCCACACGGCTGCCATTTTCTCTTTGTTATTTCTTTTTTCTCAAAAATTAATTGAAATAAAAAAGGATTCTGGTATTTAATTAATTAGCCAAATGCCTATCTCACCGCTGCCACCAATTTAATTAGCTGTAACGTCGTGGAATTAGATTGAAGGTGTACGCCAAGCTAATTATTAAAAAATGCCTTATTACTGTGATCTAATCAAATGTTTATTTGACGACAACATTCAAAAGATCATTGGATAGAGAAAAAAAATTAGTTACAAGTGTTCGTTTGATACAGCCAGCTAGCTCTATTTCATATTGGTGTCTCCATAGGGGTCCGCTCTTTGCTTCTTTTTTCAGTCGCCCGTTGGGTACCACCTCAGGAGTCTCTCGTCGGTATGGATCCGGAGGCTCACGCCTTGTGCTTGCTTCCTATATCCGTCCCTAACGTCTCGCAGGTCAATCGTCGGAGGCGATCGGGGTCCTCCCCTTCTTCCTTCGTCCACAGGCCTTTCTTTTTAGAATCTCTCGTTGGAGTCAGTCCGGAGTCTTTTCTTCTTTTTCGAAGTCCACTGTTTTAAACCCTAGGGGCGGGTTCACTCCACGCCCCTCATCAATCCCCATTGGCCGGTCTCAGGGTTTTGCACCCGGCATCAACGGTCTTGCACGTCATCCATTCGTGCAGAGATAACAAAAGTCGGTCCTCTCAAAGGTTCCCGGCGACAAGGCCCGGCTGACATCTGGCACTTCAAACACCTAGCCGCCGCCTGCAGAGGCGCCAGCATTCAAGACGTACAATCACTGCCCATGAATAGAAACTAATGCAGCGATGCCCGGCCCATAGTGTCCGCCAGTTACACCGTCGCCTACGGTCCAGCTGTCTGATACAACACAATACCACCAAAGCCACGTGTTCCCCGGCTGTGGATACGTTTATGAATAGAGGCGCTTTCTCCATTGTGACGACGTCACAATAATAACACTTAGATATATTAAGTTAATAAGTTTTGTTCTTTTGTTTTTTCTTAAAAATATTTAGCCGAATTAAGTTTCCCAGAATTCAATTCTTAATTTTAATTTTTAGATTGAATAAACTTCATTTATCTTAGAAAATAATCATGATTTTTTTTATTTTCTAGGAAATCTGGGTTTCTGAAACCTTAAAGTAATATCGGCAGAAAAAAATAACCTTATCTACTTTTTTTATAAAGGGTGTTCTAAAAATAGCGTCCAAACTGCTTAGTTAGATTCCTCAGTTGAAGAACGTAAAAAATGCTCAAAGAACTCTACCTGTACAATCCGTAGTATAAAAAATAAAGTATGTCGTCACGGGCAATGCAAGGAAAAAATAAACAACAATATTTGCAAATATTTCAAAAAAGGTAGATGTTCATAGTGTCCGCCGTGTTTATCGAGGCAGCTTTCAGCGTTTTGTAGAATGAATGACTGCATAGGTTGCAGCATAGGACAAGAATCTAATTGTGTGAGATTCGGTGATGGTGGTGGCCAAAAACTAGTCTCTCAGTGGCCGGGTTGTGGAATATCCATCCAATCACTTACGGGAGCATAGAGAGGTAACGAGGCCTCAATCATGAACCGTCATATTCATCGTATTTTTCTCGCGAAAAATGAGTCGTACAGGTACAGTTCTTTTGGTAATTTTTTATGTACACCCAAAGAGGAACCTGATGGTGCAGAGTTTTGGTGATATTTATAGGACAACCTGTGTACTATTTGTTGAAAAAAAAAATTTTTGTCCTGTCTGATTCTTTTCTTCAGAATGAGCGATTTTAATGATTATAATGATATAAAAAAAATTGGACGACTATATAATATTAATGCAAATTTCTTGTGAGACAATAAATGTCTTAAATACAGCGTGGTATAAGAACTGAAGGATAAATGAATGCAAAAAATATGTTGCTTTAGCTTTAGTTTAAAAATGATCAGAAAAAAAATATAAGGGCCTTCAAACATTTTGAATACATTTTTTTCTGTTAAACTGATTCAGTGATAAAAAAACGCTTTTATTTTTTCAAAAAATATATTAAAAATTCATTTTTTTAAGGATTTTATATGATTTATGAGTTTTATCCTAAGTAGTTTCTTGTGATTTCAAAGCAATTTCTTTAATGAATTTGAAAAAAAAAAGAACGTGAAAAGAGTTCATGGTAATATCCCTTTAAAGGATGGATAAAATAAAACTATAAGATAAATTCACTTTTAGCGTCTGGGCTGTAATTAAACTTCTTTAGAAAACTTTTAAAGACCGATTATTGTATTGAATACCTTTGTCTCTTCTCAATAACGGCCATTAAAAGGAAGACTGTTGTTAAAAGCCACCAATTTAAAATAACGCAATATCGTCTTTTGTTCTTTCGTTATTTGGCAGGATAACTAATGAGAGAAATAAGTTGCAATTATGAATATAATTAGTCTGCATCTTTTGCATAGTGCTCGTGCAAAGAAAGCACCATCTCTGAAGAATTATATTCATATATATTCATAAATGAGATTTGATTAAGTATCATACATAATCAAAAACTCGAGCTATTCAGTGTCTTTCCATCTCAATCATATTCATTGTTATTAACGTGAACGTTTCTATAGAAAGAATCTCTAAAGGAAAACCCATTCATTTTCGGGGAATACAATTAACATGATTTAATGTTGGATTGTTTTTTGACATTCTTATTAAGGATTGATTTCAGAAAGTCTCCCAGCACAATTTGTCTTTGTAATTTCTCTGTTCTTTATTCTGAAAGGAATGAAGAACAGAGGATTTAATTTCACATTTGGGAATACATAACCGTTATAAGAAGTTATTCAGAAAGATATAACAAAATTAAAATTTAACACTAGTAATATAAAAAAAAGATTTCAGTCAATTAACAAAAAATAGTTTATTTTAGTTAATTCTTATGAAATAGTTGCAATTAATATAAATATGTATATACATATGACAGAATCACAATATTAAGTGTCAATTAACTTTCATTTATCATCATTTAAGTATTGTGTTGTCATCCAAAACAATCATGTATATAAAATTTCAGTTTAACTTTTCAGCTTTGAAACGTGAGAAAAAAAAATCTTTTAATATTTTGACCCAAGTCGTTAAAAATGGAAAGTGGCTGTATCAATAATTCTTTAAATAATTAATTTAAGTCAATAATTTTAATTAATTATAATCTAACTATCGTATTGTTACCAAGACAATATTGTATAGAAAAGTTCAGCTCAAATTAGCGCTTTAATAAAATGTGAGTAAAAAAACCTTTTCAATTTTTGACACAATTCGTCAAAATGGTCGCTAATTACGCTAAAAATGATGCCAACGTGACTAAATTTTTAATTATTTGAATAATTAGTTTTAATCAATTAATTTTTATTTATTACAGATAAATTACTGATTGTCATCCAAAAAAAGCGTGTATATAAAATTTCAGCTCAATTGAGTGCTTTAAAATGCATTTTATTAACGATTGAAAATTTGAGCAAGGTAAATGTAAGGAGAGAGTGAGCTAAAATTAGGAATTGAAAAATTAACAAAAAAAAATCAAATAAAAAATAATTAAATAAGTTGAAAAACGTTAACTGAAAAATGTATAACAATTATATGAACATTTGGATTTTTACTTATAATTAAATAACAATAACAATCTTCTTAATTCTTAGTGTGATTTTATCTTAAGCAATCTTTCGCTAAAATAATCAAGAACCATTAACCAAGATGAAATATTTGCATGTATGTTATTGAATTCGTGTCAGTTAACACTCAGGAGTTTAGATTTCCAATTCAGGACTAGTTAATTTTCGGGTTCCCGGTTAATTACACTGCTGGCCACCGTAAATGCAACACCCTGAAGAAAGCACGCAAATAACATGAAATTTACAACATGCATTAGCGGAGGTGAGATATGCAAATTATTAGAATTTCAGCGCAGACACACATCACGCATGCCTGAGGCAACACCTCAAAGCGCTATTTAAGGCTAGGAGATTTTGACGATTTCAAGTTTGGCAATTATGTTTTTCTTGTGGTTATTTAAAAAAAACGATCAGTTATGTCTAGTAGAAAACAGCGATCAGCTTTTAAAACAAGTATCCGAGTTCGACAGAGGAAGGATAGT
>BMAO01001291.1:0-40279 GCA_019973975.1 Trichonephila clavata
ATCCAGTGTTAAGTTCCCAAGCAAGCTTGATACGCATTTATCGACCGACTGAAGGGATGAAAGGCTGAGTCGACCTTGCCCAGCCCGGGGTTTGAACCTCGGACCAGTGGTGTGGAAGTGCGATGCACGACCACTCAGCCACTGAGCTTCTTTCTTTTGATAGGAATATAAAATAAAGGATATATTTTTAAAATGACTCCAAAAATGATATATGGCTTGAAGGTTATGTAATTACGCTTTCCAAGGAGAAATATTTGTGTCAATAAATTAAAAAGCGGAGTAAACATCTAGGTTATTCAATCAAATGTGTTTATTATTTATTAAATTAGAAAAGGAAAAAGCGTCTAGCAAAAAGGAAAACATGATCAAGAAACTTCATCCTAAGACTGTTGAAACGCAGGCAACTATCAAGAAAGTGAAGTCTCTGGTCCTAAAAGAAAATCGCCAACTGAAAGATTCATTGCATTCAAACTAGAAATGTATTCTGGCACTATAAGAAAAAAATCATTCATAAGGGTTTAAAGTTAAAACAGATGTTTAAACCTAAAATTCGTCTCCTTTTTCATTTATATATATATATATATATCTTGTTCAAATTTTCAATCGTTAATAAAATACTTCAATTCATTCAAGTTCAAATACATTTTTTAAACTTGTAGTGGATGACACTTGATGTTAATACAGTTTTTTCAAATATCAATTCATTAATTAAATTAAAAAATGAATAAATAGTAACAAACAAAAATAATAGTCTAACAGCTTATATAGAAAGGAAAATGATTCGTTGTGCCCCTGCAGTGCAATGGATAGCTCGTTGGACTTCTAATCCAAAGGCCGTGGTTTTGAATCCCACCTGAGAAGGCCTAATTTCTGAAGATGTGATTTTTTTCTATACTATTTTATTTAGAATAATTTAATTAATGAATAAATAGTAACAAACAAAAAAATAGTCCAACACCATATATAGAAAGGAAAATGTAAACTCGCTTTCTATTTTGCCACTTAATATTGTGATTTGTTATAAGTATATACATATTTATATTATAATTGTAACTATTTAATAAAAAGTAACGAAAATAAAAAAATTTCTTTGTTGACCTAAGCAGGAATTGACTTTAAAAAAAATTTTATATTACTTGTTTAAAATATATTGCTGATAAAAAGCAACTTGTAGAGAATTATGTAAAGAACACCTGGCTGCTGAAAAATGAAAGTTTGTGGTAACACTCGATGAGGTATGGGTATGTTAAGGGACTGTAGTAAAAGAAGATCCATTTTCTATTACTCAACTGACGGGAATGACTCGTCAGTGTACAGTAAAATTCCCAAAGGGATTCATGATAGCTACAGGATTTTGTTAGAACGTCAAATTAAAAATCAAAAAATTCTCAAATAAAGCCAAAATTAATTCACTCAACTATCAGCAGAATCTTTTAGAACCAATATTTGAAGAGGTAATTCCAACTTTTTATGGAAATGACATTGGTAAAGTTGAACTTCATATGGACAAAGCCTCAAGTCACACGTCCAAGTTAACTACCGCTTATTTAGCAAAAAAAAAAGAATAAGAAAGGGGAATAAAATGTATCTCCTGCGATGAAATACGCCTAAAATCACCTTACACTTCTGCAATAAACTCTTGTGCGTTCGGTTTATTAAAAGGAGCCTTAGGAAAACGGCATCTAAGGACACTGAACGGACTTTGGAAAACGGTTCAAGAATATTGGAGTAACATTTGCATGACAGTACTAAGAAAAAGTTTACTTTCATGAAAAATTTGAGCTGTAGCTATTGTCAAGAATCATGGCTATCAGATAGAAGTAAACTTCAAAAAAAAATAGGGTATTTATCGATAAAAATTAACCATAAAAATCGTTTCCTTGAAGTGCGAACCACCTTTTGTATATATATATAAAATTATTATGAAATATTTTAATTTGTCTCACATTGAGATCGGCAAGGACAAAAACTGTGTATAGTGTAGCATAAAAACATTTTATGTTTTGTTGTTATAATATGGTTGTTGTTATTATATACGTTATGACGATACAGATTGGTATGTTTTAGATAGGATTTTTTTCTTTGGCATTTACCCTTAAGTGTTCCTTATTTACATTTTATATAATTATAATATATCTTGTATCTACCTTTTTCGTATTACCATTATAATCAAATCCTCGTTACGTAAATTGTTCCGGAAGAAATAAATTCCACTTTAAAATGTAGATTATATGTTTAAAGAAAACATGTTAAGTTTGAAAACATTTTTTTTACCGGAATTCTTATTTAGATTTGCATAACAAAGTGCTTCTCTATACAGTCGTTTTGCGTCTCATCATGTCATACGCATGTCCAGTTTGGGGTTATGCAGCCAAGACCAATATTAAAATTCTCGATACCGCTCAAAATACTCTCATCAGAATGATAGTCGGCGCCACTAGACGCATGCGCAACGCCGACATTCGTAATTGTTTAAATATACCATCCTTTAAGCAGCATATCCAAGATATCTCGATTAAAATTTTTGATTCACTCAATAGCTCTAATAATATTAATATGCAAAACCTTGAAAATTATACAGCCAATATATATATATATATATATATTAAGAGAAAGCGACCCAGGAGAATTCTCCTGGACTCGTACAATCCTCCATAACTTAAATTTCTCTTTTTATTTGCTAAATTCAATTCTCTTAACTATTTTCATTTACTTTCATTTATTTATTGCTTTCTATGCTAACTGTTCTTGTGGCGGAGTGCTCAGAGCACCCGCTACACTCTAGACCAGGGGTGGGCAAACTTTTACATGACCCGGACTACTTCTAAGTTTTTCAAGGTGTTGCGAGCCACTCTGTGGCGTAGGTGTTATAAGCACAAAAAAAGCTCAACAATATTTATGTTATAACAATAATAAAAACAGAATATGTACTTACCTAGAAATCTACAGTAAAAATACTTACACTTTTAAAACTGTGTTTTAAGTAAAATGCAAAATAGAAACATAATACTTATACACAAGAATTTAATATAATTATCAAACAATTCAAAATACATCAAAAATAAATCATTTTAATTTATAGTTAGTTCTCGTAGTTAAAGTCTCAGTAGAAGATTTAGTCTGCATACTATCCGTACCAATCTTGAATATCTCGGAATATAATTACTAACTGTTAATCTTGCAATGGATTCTAAGTGGTCGTCTGTGAAACGGGAATTATACGTTGTTTTAATTATGTCTGTCGTTGAAAATGTAGATTCACATAGGCAGGTAGAGCGAAAGAACGATGTTAAATGAATTGCAGCTTTTTTTAAATTAGGATACTTTACTTCGTCCATTAAATTCCAAAAGTTATTCTTCTAAAATTGCGTCCTTTTGAAGAGGAAAAAAATTTGTGTTTCAAGAGAGATGATAAAGAGAATATTTAACACATATTTCTCTTTCCACTATTTTGCTTTGTCGAGCTTGTCTTGCAGTGTGTAAGCAGTCATGACTTCAGACGCCGTACCTCTAGAAACCTCTACATACTGGGATGTTTCGGTCACACTTGCTCCAGCTAGACGGGTTCCCACAATTTGACCTCTTTGAAAATCTGAGAGATCCAACATTTTATAATTTTGAAAAAAAATCCAAGTCTTACATAACTCCAATAAAGCTATATATATGTAACGAATACTATCAGAATATATACATTTCTATTTATAAAAAAAATCTGGTAGCTATTATTATACTTTAATGCTTACGAAGTGCATTCAGAAATATCACTTTTACTCACAGGTGTTTCCAGTATTTTGATAACCCCCTGTGTTTCTTTTAGTATGCACGACTAAGATCTTATGTGAAGGCGGTCACCCCAAAATGTCTTGGCGGTCCACCTGTCGATCGCGATCGACTTAATGCCCACCCCGGCTCTAGACTATACCTGCAGCACGGCCGTGCGCGGTCAATGCAAAGGAGGATGTCCGCCTCGCAGAAACCCGCCGGTCGCTTTTTTCATACTTGTTTTAAAATTTTTCCCCTACTGGACATTGCGTCACCACATATCATTACACACACTCACACCCCCATGGGCAGCCTTTTTTGAGCCAATATCCTCATCACTACTACATCCAAATTTAAAGACACTCTCTCTCTCTCTTCCATCAGATTCCAAAACCGAACCGCCAAAGATCATCGCCTCGAAGCCCCGCCTACCGGCCTGCCACCACTCGTCCAATTGCCAATCTCCATACAATCCAGCATGAAAATGCAACTTAACCAAGATCTACACAGAACTTTTTCTAGCCAAATACGAGTCTGAGGGTTCCCAGAAACCTATGCACCCGAAATTATATCCGTTGATCTGTTGAAAATTTTTTAAACCAATTTTTGAAAAGTCCATATTTTTAAATTTTTTTTACTTGCTTCAATAAACCCATTTTTTTTAAAAATCAAATCCTGTTTAATTGTACAAAATACTGCATGGTTACAAAAACGCGTAGAAAAACAAAGAAGCAACCTCATTATGATTACGAAGTCCCGAATCCATATAATTTTAATGGACTCGTGTTACCGGAAATAGCTACAAAAATCAATATTCAAGAGCAATTAAGAGAACTAGAGATTTGTTCTTTCAAATGTTTTCTGCTTTTCTCATTAACTACTTTGAGCGAACAATTCCTTGATTAACATTTCTTTATGAAGAATCAGGATTAATTACCTTTTTAATTTACATTTTGGTTTACGATTTAGAGTGGATAACAATTTTTTTAACTGATTCTGAACAGATTGGATTATTTAAGGCTGCATTTGGTAGCAAATGTAAAAACTATATATTTTCAAAAGAAGGTTATAAAAATTACATATTAAGAAAAAAAGAGCCTTATGAATAATGAAGAATACGAAGATTATTTCTTTTTAAAAATAATTGAATAAATATTTAAACTGTAAGAGATTACAGAGATATTAAATATAATTTCGAAGATTCCTTCCAATTCTATTAGGGTTTTTTTTAATACAGAAATTTTTCACTTAAATGGTGCTAAACTGTAGTCCACGTGATATTTACGTTTTTCACATGATTATTTTTTCGTAGTATTTACATTACGCAGAAGATTGAAAAGGCAGAAAGGAAAAAATTAAAAGATAAAATAATAAATATAATTTTATTTAAACTTTAAATATTTAATTCTTGTTAAAAACGAATCATATTTTGAGATGTATATAATACGAAAGATATACATACGTAAAGTTGTGTATAACATAATGTACGATATTAATAAAATTACGTACGATAATACAACTACGAAGGCTGTTTTTTAAGTAAGGTCCATTTGTTTTTTAAAAAATAACAACAATATTTTGTTTCAAAAAACCTTTATTTTAGGGTTGTACATACTTTTGCCTATTTTTCTACATAGTTGCCGAGTTTATTGCCTTAGAACTAAGTTTTGAAAATCCTTTTCAAAGAAGTCTGCCGCCTGGTCGGACTGCCAAGAGTTCACGGCCGCTTTCATTACTTCGTTGTCACTGAAGCGCTTCCAACCTAAGACTGTGTTTGAGGTACTGGAAAAAGCGGAAACCGTTAGAGGAGCAGGGTCGAGGCTGTATAGTGCATGGCCCAAAACCTCACAGCCAAAAGATTCGATTACGTCCCGAGTCCTTCGAGAAGTGTGAGGCCTTTCGTTATCGTGGAGGAGCAAAACACCTTTTGACAGCATGCCACGCCGTTAAGATGTGAAAGAGACCGTGAACTCTTGGCTGTCCGACCAAGCGGCAGACTTCTTTGAAGAGGATTTTCAAAACTTAGTTCTAAGGTATGACAAGTGAATTAATAAACTCAGCAACTATGTAGAAAAATAGGCAAACGTATGTACAATCCTAAAATAAAGGTTTTTTTAAACAAAATATTGTTGTTATTTTTTAAAAACAAACGGACCTTTTGTTTAAAAAACAGCCATCGTAAATAGTTCGCGCGTCGGCAACCTAAGGCACAAGTACCAAATCTGGTATATAATACAACTCTCAGTGACACTTTATACCGCACAACAAATTTGTCAAGTTTTGAGTGGATGGAAGTTGAATATTTCGAAATGGAACTCTTTGTGAAGTTACATCCTCGAAACTATGGGAAACCTAATTTAAGGAATTAAGAAAGAATATGGAAGATAACTCTAACGATATAAATAGAAAGCTGTTTAAAATTGCTAAATGTCATTGCCAAAGAGATTTAACGGTTTGCTTTGCTTTCCGCTTTTGGTCCTACATATCTATGAGAACATATCTTTCCTCTTCTATTTTGAATCTGCTAAGAAATTGTTAAGCAACTAAACGTTCAGAATAGGGTCAGATCAGAAATCCCAAATTATACCCCTGTTTTTGCGATATGAAGTAAAGCGGGTCAGAGATATGATAAATAAATATTTAAATATAAAAATAAATAAATATTTTAATAATTTATTTATTAATAATTATAAATAAATTTTAATAATTATAAATATAAAAATAAATATTTAATGCAGATTGCATTAAAATATTTAATTTTTATTTAACTATATTAAAATACTACTTATATTTTGTGTTATATATATCCTTCATAAAAAAGATGTTTAAAAGATAAATAATATATGTATATTTTTTATATTGAAGGAATGATGTTTGTTTTATGATGTTTATTTTTTATGTTGAGAGATAAATATATATCTGTATTTGAAGCAATTTGTGTGTGTGTGTGTGTGTGTGTGTGTGTGTGTGTGTGTGTGTGTGTGTGTGTGTGTGTGTGTGGGTGTGTGTGTGTGTGTGTGTGTGTGTGTGTGTGTGTGTGTGTGTGTGTGTGTGTGTGTGTTGTGTGTGTGGTGTGTGTGTGTGTGTGTGTGTGTGTGTGTGTGTGTGTGTGTGTGTGTGTGTGTGTGTGTGTGTGTGTGTGTGTGTGGGTGTGTGGAGGAGAGAGAGAGAGAGAGAGAGCCAAAAAAATATATGAATCGATATACTTTAACCAGAGACGTCTTAAGACTTCTTGAGGTCCTGCCTATGACCCTTAAAAGTAGACAGTACGTAGCATGCATTGTCGAATACTCGTACAAACAATAAACCGAAATAAATAAATGTGCATGGCATGCGCGCAAACCGGTTCAACGAACTGCCGCCTTTTGACTGCATGAGTAATAATGATGTGTGGTGGTAGGCCTACACACGGTAATAACATGTAGCCAGTCGACATATTTTCCTAAATTCCCCGTTTTTCGGAGAATACAACCGTGAAAAACCGAAAAAAAACGTTGAAGTTATTCGAATCATGATCTTTCTTAGGCTGAGTCGAGTACTAGAAGAGGCCCCATTGTCTGCGAGGCCCTGGGCCGGTTGGCCCATGCCTTAAGACGTCCCTGACTTAACCTTCTTTGCGTGCTTTTTTTATTTTGTTTTTTTTTTTTTTTTTTTTTGAGAAATAAATCGGGATTATATAATCCATGCTCTAGATTAAAGAAGGAATGTTTAAAAAAATCCTAGAATAAATATATAACATAAAATAATTCAAAAACAGTATGATGGTAATATCCATCAGTAAAGATATAATAATATATGTATCATTTTTACTTCTGATGATAATTAAATAGATGATAATAATAGAATATATTATTATTATTATCATTCTAATTTCATCTGCTTCGCGTTACTCTTCCTCACAATTTTCGTCATCAAGGTCATCTTCTGATAGTCAACCGCCTTCTAACTGGTTCAAATAATCTTCAGAGTCCCTCTCTTCTAAATTTCTCTACAAAAATAACATAAAACATACAGAAAATACATTTTCGTCATACATTAAAAGTGCAACGACTGCCTAGTGATGTCAATTTCTGTCATATAGTTTTGGATAGATTATTTGGGGTATTCGATATAAATTGCTCAGAAAATATTAAAAACACGAAAAAAAAAACTTTTTTTCCACTCTTTATCACTTTTATTAACAAAAAAAATCTCGTATTAGTTATAAAAAAAATTCAAGAAATCGCACGTTTCTTCCAGGCGCAACAAACACGGAATGATAAATTCAAACCTTTTATAATGATTGTGTGTGACATGCGATTTTTTTTTTTTTTTTTTTTTGTCAGCCAAATTCTTTATTACGCAATAGTCGTGGAAAAAGTTGCCAGCAACAACCAATTTACAGTAAACCTGTTTCGAGCAAAGTTTTTATTCACTAAATGTTATGATAGAAGTTTCCGTTATCATTCAAAGAAGGGTTAAAGTACAATGGGGAAAAAAACAGAGATGGAATTTTTATGTGCTTTTAAGTAAAAAAAAAATATTTTTAATAAGTTTTTATAAAAAATAACATTGAAATTTTTCTTAAGAAAACAAACTTATTTTTAGCTGTGATACACAATTCTGTCAAAGGATTATCTGAAGTAATTGTAAATTTATAAGCAAATTAAAAAATAATTGAATTATGAGGAAGACAATTTGAAATTCTTGTCAAATGCATTAAATATTCATTTCCATTTATGTAAGATATATTTACACCAAACAACTTCATACAAAGAACCATTTATGATATATTTACCTTTTTGAGACACCAAAACTTCTTATAATGTTGCTTAATAGTGATTTAAGACTCTAAAGAACACGTGAGAAACTTTGGATTGAAAAATACAACCCTCCACACACGTTAGAAAAAAAGAGTGCTAACTCATCCTATATATGATATACAAAGTACGATATTGAATTTTGAACTTGACCAGCCCTAAGAATTTCTAGATATGAAGCTTTTTTTTACTTTAGTTACATCTTTATTTATTTTTTTTCTTTGGATTTCTATCAGAAACATTGCTCTTTTGATATCTCCATCGAAGCAACATCAACGTCTCTCTTTGAAAATTCAAGTATTGCACTAGTAAGACGAATTTGTTTCAAAGTCCACCAACTTTAAAGCTCTATTTCTGTTTCGAAGCTTTTCTTCAATTCGTCACGGCTGTGTTCTAATCCTTTTCGATTACTTTCAGATTGTCTTATAATGCATATATATTACTTCTCCTATCCATAAAGTAAAGTTTTTATTGAACACCTTCCTTCGTAATTCTTTACAATTTTTTAACCTTAATTCGGCTTACCTTTATTTCCATTTTTTCCTTAGAAATACTTCAGTCTTTCACTAACGGTTCAAGAAAATGGAAGCAAATATAAGTATTTCTCTTATAACAAAAAATATTGCTCTCGTATTCCTCATCAAAAAGAAAAATACAATCATTTAAAATTTATCAAAGGAAGCAACAGCAAATAATAACATGAAATATTTGTCATACAATGCATTAAGCATGGAATAAGGTAAAGATACTGTCAATCATTGGATTAATTATTTAATCAAACAAAACAGCTGCACAAATCAAACCAAAAGCACGCAAAAAAAAAAAACATATACAGGTAAGATAGCAAATGATTAGAATTAGCGCAGACACACATCACGCACGCCTGTGGCGCCACCTCAAAGCGCTATTTAAGGCTTGGAGATTTCGACGATTTCAAGTTCGGCAATTGTGTTTTTCTTGTGGTTTTTTTCAAAAAACGATCAGTTATGTCTCGTAGAAAACAGCGATCACCTTATGATCAAGTATCCAGTTCGACAGAGGAACGATAGTGGCCTACCGAGATTGAGGATTATCTTTCAGGGAAATCGGTAGTCGTGTTGGACGAAACCAAACGACTGTAATGCGGATATGTGAACCGTTGGATGCAGGAGGGAACGACGGACCACGTGGTCGATCACATCCACCTCAGTGCACCACTTCACATGAGGACAGGCAAATTGTGCGCATGGCAGTGACGGATCGCTCAGTCACATCACGAACCATAGCACAACACATTGACTCAGTAACGCATCATTCAGTGTCTGCGCGTACCATTCGACGCCGTTTACAGCAGAGTGGTCTGTCCGCAAGACGTCCATTGCTTGGTCTACCCTTGACGCAGAACCACATACGTCTTCGCCGCCAATGGTGCGATGAAAGAAGGATGTGGGCGCAGAATGGAATGAAGTTGTCTTTACTGACGAGTCACGCATCTGTCTGCAACAGCACGATGATCGGATTCGAGTCAGGAGACACCGTGGAGAGAGGATGCTGAACAGTTGCGTTATGCACCGCTACACTGGTCCTGTACCGAGTATTATGGTATGGGGCGGTATTGGATATCACTCTCGCACTCCTCTAGTACGCATTGTCGGTACTTTAAACAGCCAGCGCTACATCTCCGAGGTGTTGGAGCCAGTTGTCCTTCCTTACCTTCAGAGCTTGGCCACAGCCATATTTCAACAGGATAATGCGTGACCACACGTGGCACGCATTGTCCAAAGGTCTTCGTCAATCACCAGATTGAATTCCTTCCCTGGCCTGCTCGCTCTCCGGATCTTTCGCCGATAGAAAACATGTGGTCCATGGTTGCTCAACGATTTACCCAGATTACACCCCTAGCTGTCACACCAGATCAACTTTGGCAACGTGTGGAAGCTGCTTGATCTGCTGTACCCCAAGAACACATCCAAAGTCTCTTTGAATCAATGTCGAGGTGTGTGGCAGCGGTGATCTCCAACAATGGCGGCTACTCTGGCTATTTATTCAGGAAGGAACCACACTTCACAGAAGTCTATAAATTTAATCTTTTCATACTTGGTCAACATGTTATCTACAAATAAATTTTGTTGTGCTATCTCTTGTCTTTCTTGGTGTTGCATTTACGGTGGCCAGCAGTGTATATTCTTGCTTTATACCTCACTTAAAGTTTTAAGATGATTATCACACATTCCTTTTGCACAACCATCTAAATTCGATCTACTAATTAAAATAAGAAATTCCTTCTTAATGGTTCTCTCCTTTAAAGTTTTCATAATAATGTCAGGAAAACTCCGGCTTAATTTACTCTAATCTTCTGTCTGAATATCAATTAAAATATATCGTCCAAAAACCTAAATTTTCAAATTTTCTCAGCATTGAAAATTTTTGAAAGGTAATATTTTCTTTTTTAAAAAATTTATTTCCTCCTAAGAAATAAGTTTAGTATTTCTTTCAATTATAATTTTGAATATTAATATTTAACTATTGATTATAAAGACTTTTTTTTTATTATGGTTGCTCATTTTGTTAAACTTCAAAATAATCTTAAGTTTCAAAAACTTCAAAATCTTAAGACGCATAAGACTTAGGATTTAACATATAAAAACAAATCTAAGACTTCGTTAAGAAAAATAAGAATACTGTAATTAAAATGTAAAAAAAAATATCAACTGACTAATTGCCAACGTATATCACGTAATTAAATGGCAAAAGTAGTTCTTTTAAAATTACTACATGTTAGAGCAATATTTTTATCTATGTAAAAGTGATAAGCATTGATAGAAAGGCTTAAAATTCTACCATCAGAATGGAAAATAATTCTGCGCCACCCTGTTATTTTTTCTTAAAGTTTTATCTAAAAATTGCAAAATGACTTCCTTTCACTGATAACATTTCCATTAAGAATTGCTTCAATCGCTTGGAATGATAAATTTAGAATGGGTGGCATCCATCCACTGCGAAAATTCAGCGAACTAATCTCAAGCTGGGACACTATAAATAAATTCCTCTTACAAGCTTTTAAAAGCTCTCCTCTCAAATTATTCGTTCAAATTTTTTATACATAAATAATTTCTTGTGCATCGATAAATTAATAAAAATAAAATCATTTTTTATGCGTGATAATTGTTTTCTATATAAGTGAGTTCAAATATATTTAAGTATTTATATTTTAATTTTAATTTATACAAAGAATGTGGGATAAAAAAATAGTGCATGTTTTCAGTCTGATATTAAACTTCTTCTATTGCATAGCGATTCTCAAAATAACTTTTATGAAATTAAAACTTTTCTTTTTACAATAAGACTGGAAAATCAATCGGAATCTCTCTTTTTCTTGAAAATTTTCTCTCTATCTGCGTGCGTTTTCTGTAAATTAAACTTCTGTTTATCAAAGTTATACATCTTTTTTTTCAATGGGGCTGCGCATTGGTATTTTAAACCTTTGCAGACCTAGTACATTCCCCAGGAGCTGGTACCACTTTTTAGCGCTACACCATATAGGCGATACCAATTACAGCAAGCAATTTTGACGCCCAGTTTCCTCCACAGAGGGAGGCACCTGAGCTCTTGACGATGCGAACTTTGTACTAGGATTTAATTTTGCCGAGAGCATCCAAGCCAAACACACTCTAAGGATCTTTCACATGCCGTATTATCATACGACATGGCCGCTGTCGATTTTCTGCATCAAGAAAATTCACCGACTTGGGCCGGGGTCGAACCCGCAACCTTGGGTGTAGAGGGCCAGCGGCAAACCAACCACGCCATCCAGCCGGCCAAGTTATACATCTAGACTTCTTACAAAACGCCAATTAAGTATAGCAAAGTGAGTTTTGGAAACGTTTTTAAGAGAATAAAAAAAGATTCATTTGTTTATATTCAAATCACTAGGAATACATTAAAAAATATTTTTGAAACGAATTCATATTGATCACAGAAATAAGTAAATATAATGTCAAATATTCCAGAAATTTTTGAATATATATTGAATTAGAAATAAAAAATTTAACGCTTTATGCAAGACTTTACGATTTCTTAAAAAGATGTCTCATATTTTGTCAAAGATTACTAAATAAATAAATAAATGAATTACACCATTTTTTTTAAATTTATATCGAGTTTCATACTTTATAAAATATCCGTGTGGTCTTAGTTTCTCTTAAAATATTTCTAGCTTGAATACATTCAAACAAAACTCTTTTGAAGCATTTTTATTACATTTATTCTGCCTATAATTCGAAATCTTTCGCATTATATGAATAACTGAACTTGATAGTTTTAATTCTTGTTTTGATATTTCTTCAATGACGTAGAATGTCTTTGTTGGCTCTATTCAGAAATTATTTTTACTTTCCAGATTAGAAATATGGTTAGTAAATTTTTAAATCTGCAATTGAATTTCTTTTAATGCACTGAATTTCACTTTTTTTTTCTTTTTCTACGATAACGCAATGAAGAGAATATTAATGAGCAAAAAAAATAAATTATTCAACGGAGTAAAAGGTAATCGTTAAGATTATCGTAGAAAAGGAGATTAAATCCACCTCTAAAACTTAGTAAACGAGAAAGTGCTTCGCCGTCTTGGTGGTTTTTTATTTGTGGGTTTCTTTTTCTATGGTGCTGACCGATTTGTCGATTTTGTTTCGGTGGATCACTGTTCGAAATATGGTCCACGTAACCAATCCTAAATAGAATAAATTTTATAATTATAACTCGTAAACAAACAGGAACACATATTCAATCGTAAGAATATTGGGGGAAAATCTTTAACATTCGAAAATCTAATTAAATCAATTAGTAAAAGCGACAGCATTTTCTATTACGTGTCAAAAACGCATATCAATTCGAATTATAACAGTCAACGGAAAAATTCTCTCATTGAGATTCATGACCCAAAAAAATGCCGACTTTAGCAACTAAGCTTATAATATCAAACGATTAAATATCAGTAAATAATATAAACAGTAAGAAAAATTATTAAATCAAACACACACGGGAAAATCGTTTGACACAAAACTGAAGGGACTGAAATATTTTTTCGTGTTAAAGGATATTGAAAAAAACACATATTTAACAAAATTAATTTTATTAGAGTATACATGAATGAATTTAATAAAAATCATGAAAACAAAAATTTTGCTAGAACTTAATGAAATTTAATACAAATTTTTCAAGTTTTTTCTTTGCATTGTCTTTTTGGGCATCAAATTGTTAACAAGTTCTTCCATTTCATCCTCTTTGGTATTCATTTCCCCATTGGAATGTACGTCCTAATAACTGCGCATACTTTTCATGAAGTTTCTTTCGGATTAGAAACTATCTAATCATCCTGGATTTGTAGAAAATATAATACCCATTTGTTTGGTAAATTTATTGTTTTTTCTAGCATTAAAGGTCTTGATATAGGAACAATTTGAGATCTCGCTTGTTTGATTCAAACAAATAAAACCGTCTCTAAATTCTCGTGCTTCGCTTTCCTCATCTGTTTTTGATCAACAGCCTTAAGCAGCTCCCTCTTCACTTTAAGCGAAATATAAATTAAGTTTCTCCCTGAGTTCTTTGTCATTGTGCTCGTAAAAAATTTCTTCTAAAATAGAAAATTAGTGATGTTTTCCGTATTTTGTTCATTCAAAGAAGGGAAATAATTTCGTGTTAAACGATTTTCGTTTCCTGCTAAGGGAAAAAATTCACGAAAATACATATTAGTTTGTCGGGACCGCTGCATTATTTCGTGTTAACTAATATTTATTTCATCTTTAGAGTTTTCGTGTTAAACGTATTTTACTGTAGTATAAAAAGATTAATGATAATAGTATAAAAAAGAATCATTTCCAATGTTAATAAATATACTAAAAATCATTTCAAGAATCATATTTTATGTTTGTATATGACATAATGTGATTAATATTCAAATCTAAATCAGCTGCGTAGTTTCTTTTTTATATATTGCAACTTCCCCGAGTCTAGGGGACGGGTAAAGAGCCATATTAGGCTGTCAAATAGTGTTTCCGTTTACTTTATTATACAGCTTTTAATTCTCATCAACTTTCTAAGTAGTTCGTTTTATCGCAGAATTTAAGTAAATGATGGAACTTTTCTCTAATTTTTAATTAAATATTTCTAATATATTTTAACTACAGTGGGTGGGGGTGATCTTTTGAAATCTAGACATTTTTTTTTTTTTACCATCTTTCTAGCTCCTAAGAAGAACATTGATTATATTGCAGTTACTATTGCTTTCCCAAACAAGTCACAGAAAATGATGTAGTGAGTATCATAGGCTAGCTTTAGTTTTTCTCTTTTCATCGAGTATTTTGTTTCATCAATTGTCTTTATAGCCGTTCTTTTAGCAGCCGTCAGCGTATAAGATGCAGCATATTTTTACTGTTTCGGGGGATATTTCAATATTTTCAGACATTACTGCAAAGGGCAATTTATTATTTTATTTTATTCTTTTTTTTAAATCGTTTCAAGTACTCTATGCAAAAAATTGAAGACTCGTTCGATTTGAAATTTCGGGATATTGGAATTGATATAAAAATAAACATGATTTAGAACGAGCGTCTTATGGGGAGGAAAATGAAAAGAAAATTCACTAATATTCTTCTTTAAGAAGAATTTTTGTATTGGGCTAAAAGTTTTCATTTAACTGCACTATAAGCCAATCGGTTAATTTTAGACTCCTGAAGTGGCGCGCATCTAGAAGACAGAACTTAGTACCTTTGGTTCTGTAAGCACGCTACATGCCACTGGACCAAAATGATCACTTCAAACTGGAGGCTGTTACTGGTTTATATAGATGATACCGCTACACATTCCTCCACCAGTGAGTCGGTGGATAAGTGAACGAACGACATAGTTGTTATGGCGAGTGTGTGAGTTGGTGCTGTTGAGTGGAGGAGTTACGTCACGCGAGTCGGGTGAGTTTGCTTGCTGTATCAAGTGAGTCAGACAAGATTGTTTTGCTGCGTCAAGTGAGTCTAAAGAATTTTTGGTTGCTCTTTTTGCGGGTAGATGGCACCACGACACTTAAGAAGGTTGCCTTTTTCTGAGTTCAGCCAGGGTGGCCAATGAAGTGGAGTGCATCCGGCAGGACAAAACCCAGTACCTTTTTGGTTCCGTAAGCACATAGCATACCATTGGACAAAGAAGATCACTTAAATTCGGAAGCTGTTACTGGCTTATATATATGATACCGTCACACTCCCAAGAAAAACACTGATTGATTGGATCTTTTAATTATGGCCAAATTAAGAATCGAAAAAGGCCAAATTAAGAGTCGAAAAAAGGGCTTTTTAAAATTTTATGAAATATTGATACCGTCAATTATCATTGCACTCTCTCTTCATTTGTTGCAATAAAATATGTTTAGAATATCAATGCACTTAAGTTACGTAAATATTGCGGTGACCAACAACAAACCCGCCAAAATAGTGCCCACAGAAAAGCACACAAGGAAAAAATATTTCAAATTTATGTCAATTTTTGATTTTATATTTAAATCTGAACCCAAAAGCACGTTCACGAATACACAAGTTATTTAATTATACAAACATCGGAGTAAAATTACAAAATCTAAAATTTAAATTAGCAAGACGAATATTATATTTGTAAAAAAGACTTACTGTATTCCATGCAAGGTCTCTTGATCAAAGCCAAAAGTTTTTCATTGAATAAACTCTTGTTTCTTAAAAAGCTTAGTTGCATATTTTCACTTATACAGATACTATTTTAGTTTTAAATTTTATTCCCAGAACAAATTTATATTTTGAAAATATTGCATTTTTTACTGCGATATTAAGTATTTAAGTTGGTAAAAAATAAGTGAGAAATATTTACTCTTATCTAGAAAAGGATATTATGTAATAATTCAGAAAAGTTTGTTAACTATTTTCAGTTTTTTTTAGCCTTTTCTTTTTGACATGCTTGGAAATTTTCTGGTAACTAGCACTTAATATGCATGCATAAAACTTTATTTTTTAAATAATTATCTCCAAGAAAAAAAATTAACAATAGAACCCTTAACGTCTGCTTTCATTATTCAGATAGAATATTTAATATTCAAGAAGTGGAAAAATAACAAAATTTATTCTTATTTACCATCTCGTGATCATCAGTTATAAATTTCTTTTTCTTTCAAAAAGTTCACCAGACTTATTATTTCAGAAAAAATTTTTAGACATATAGATAATAGTAAACTTCTATGAAAGAGTTGCTTGAACACTTAAATATACACAAAGTTAAAAAAAAATATTTTTTACGCAATAAAATTAACACATAATTTATTTACAGTAAAAACTTAAAAAATACTTATAATTATTCAAGTATTACAGATATATATTTCTCGCTAATCTTGAAAGGGATTTTCTTAGCAATGTATTAAAATATGAGACATTTTTTCTATATTTTGTTTCATTTAAGAATCAAATATAATTTATGTTAAGTTATTTAACTTGAAAAATAATAAGCTATGCTTTTCTCGCATATTTAATTAAGTATAATCACCGCGTAGCTATTTTTACTCTTTATTACACACTGCTGGCCACCGTAAATGCAACACCCTGAAGGAAGCACGCAAATAACATGAAATTTACAACATGCATTAACGGAGGTGAGATATGCAAATTATTAGAATTTCAGCGCAGACACACATCACGCACGCCTGTGGCTCAAAGCGCTATTTAAGGCTTGAAGATTTCGACGATTTCAAGTTCGGCAATTGTGTTTTTCTTGTGGTTTTTCAGAAAAAAACGATCAGTTATGTCTCGTAGAAAACAGCGATCAGCTTTTGATCAAGTATCCGAGTTCGACAGAGGAAGGATAGTGGCCTACCGAGATTGTGGATAATCTTTCAGGGAGATCGGTAGTCGTGTTGGACGAAACCAAACAACTGTAATGCGGATATGTGACCGTTGGATGCAGGAGGGTACGACGGACAGACGTGGTCGATCGCACCCAGCTCAGTGCACTACTTCACGGATCGCTCAATCACATCACGAACCATAGCACAGCACATTGAGTCTGTAACGCATCATTCAGTGTCTGCGCGTACCATTCGACGCCATTTACAGCAGAGTGGTCTGTCCGCAAGACGTCCGTTGCTTGGTCTACCCTTGACGCAGAACCACAGACGTCTTCGCCGCCAATGGTGCGATGAAAGAAGGATGTGGGCGGCAGAATGGAATAAAGTTGTCTTTACTGACGAGTCACGCATCTGTCTGCAACACCACGATGATCGGATTCGAGTCTGGAGACACCGTGGAGAGAGGATGCTGAACAGCTGCGTTATGCACCGCCACACTGGTCCTGCACCGAGTATTATGGTATGGGGCGCGGTATTGGATATCACTCTCGCACTCCTTTAGTACGCATTGCCGGTGCTTTAAACAGCCAGCGCTACATCTCCGAGGTGTCTGAGTCAGTTGTCCTTCCTTAACTTCAGGGCTTGGCCACAGCTGTACCCCCAAGAACTTATCCAAAGTCTCTTTGAATCAATGTCGAGTCGTGTGGCAGCGGTGATCTCCAACAATGGCGGCTACTCTGGCTGCTGATTTTGGCAGGAACCACACTTCACGGACTTCTATAAATTTAATCATTTGACACTTGGTCAACATGTTATCTACAAAATAAATTTTGTTGTGCTATCTCCTGTCTTTCTTGGTGTTGCATTTACGATGGCCAGCAGTGTACATTAATTATAAAATGGAGCCATCGTTTAGTAGGATCATACATAATACCTTTTAATAAAATTTTCTTATGGCTATAATATATTTATTATAACTGAGATGCTATAGAAAAATTTCATATTTTTTCGTAAATCTTAACGTGAATTCTCTGAATAGTTTCAGTCTTTGATGTATAAAATACTTTTGTTGTAACTATACTTTTGTAAGAAACAGTTTATTGGGAAAATTCAGATAAGCTTACAAAGCTCTAAGAGTACATTCTATTGTAAACACTTCCTTTACAACTCAAGATTAAATTAATAAGTATTCTATTCCATCGTTTCAATAATATAAGAAGAGTGATCGCGTTTGAAAATGCGATAAAATAAAAAAAAACCTACTTTATGTTTTGGTTCTTCAAAAAGGGGATTATCTCATTATTACAACTTCAAAAAAAATTTAAGTCGAAACAAATTTTTAAGTGGGAAATTTGAAACTTTTTTCTCTCAGAGTTTAAATTATTAGTTTTAGTGATCGTAGATTGTTTGATGGTGCATATATTTTAGATTTAGATACACTTATAGATTAAGCTTTTAAGCAAAAATGCAATACTTTATATTGAGCCAACTATTTTGTCGGGACAAGCTGAAAGTTTTTGTTTCACTTTATTCTTTTATTTTGTTTAATTTTATTTGAAGTTCTTAAACTTATTACTCTATCGGAAAATTGGGAAATTTGGCAGATATATAGTCCACCTTTGTGGAATTAAAACCTTAAAAAATGGAATTTGCTTAACTATAAAAGCATTATTATCTTCTTTAAGGAATGCAGCTATTTATTAAAGAACAATACTCAGGAAAATGTTGTAATGGAAATCATTCTAAATTTCTTTGTGTTAATAGAACGTACGTTTAATAAACATTGTGCCAAATTCTCGAAGCATCTAGGTGATGATAACAAATGAGATGGGTCAATTTTTTTCCAAACTATTTTGGAACTGGCTAATGATTTGATTAATCTTTAAAAAAAACTCTAAATGAATTACATAAAAGGGTAATTATGATGCTTGTCTTAAAAAATTTATTGAACTAATCAACTCATGGTTGGATGGAAATAACCAATTCTGGTAACTCAGATAAAAAGAAAGAAATAGGGCTTAATGAACTCAAGCCGTGTAAATTCCTTAACCTTTGACATTTTTTAGCATTTATGCATGCTCTTCAGAAAATACTTTTCTATTGAAACTGGCAGGAGAATGTACAAAAAAAAGTTTAATCCAGTATTAATGATGAATAAGTTCTAGTGCTTATAAAGATTTAAAATGTTGCATATTCTAATAACTATTTTTCTTTCTTCAATAACTTTCATTCTTTTCGTTTTTCGTTTCATTAATTCTTTAATAATATTTTTTTTAATTCTCGGGAAATTTTCTATTAATTGTTTCTGATAAACACAGGAGAATTGTGATTGGTATTTAATGAAAATTTTCCATGAACATTAAAAGTTAGTTTAATCTTTCAAAAATATCGGAATTCCTTTGAATGCAATATAGTTACAGTCAAAACATTTTTTATCATTTTGCATGTAGACAGTAAATGCAAGAAAAATATGCACGAAACGTTTTATTTCTACAAATTCCATCATGCAGGACTATTTCTCGTCCTCATTGTTCCAAAAGTTTAATCTTATTTTAGTAGCACTCGGTGACTCGGAAATGATGAACTCATAGGAACTGTTCTTGGTATTAGTCATATTACGGAAACACTGCCTTTTCAGGAAGGTAGCCAGGACTGGAAAATATAGTAATTGGACTGAGACACAAGGCTTAGGCAACTCCTTTATATAAGATGCAGCAATTCTTCGAAACTTTCGTGTAGGAACTTTTCATTAGACATGTGGTCAATCAGGATTTGTGTACTGGAGCTTGTCGTCCTGCTACAGAACCGATAAATCGGATGAACAGAATATCGTGCGCACTTTATAGTTGCAGAATACAGAAATCATAGTCCTCAGTACGACTGTATAAAACACTTCAGAGGGCAGCACTTCCAGGAAAATTCCACCAAATACATAAAATCCCATCGTGTTTGAATCATCCGGGTATGGAAAGAAGTTCTGAGTGCTAGTCCGGAAATAGCCATTGTTATTTTGAAAATGAATTAATTTTTCATCTCCCCTTTACAATTTGAAACCAAAGTCGCGTATCTTAAGGCTTAGAGCAAATGCAAATTTCCACTGGTCGTTACTGCTAAGATTAAATCACCCACGGAAAATTTTCGATAGCACCAGCATACTAGCCATAGTTGATAAATAAGTAGATTGAGGGTGCTTTTGGAGAAGGCTCAAGATTGGTCCATAATCCTGTAGAGATAGTGATATTCGTTATCTACAACAGAGACGGTCGATCCGTTCACGGTTTGTCCTTAAGATTGGCATTACCTTTCTTGAAGAATTTAAATTAGTTTTACGCTGCATATTATTTACCCATTTGTTGGTATCACTTGCTTCCTTATGAAAGAATTAAGACCTTTGTGATATGTATAATATTCAGTTAAAAGTTTTGAAGGACTATTTCTGAAAACTACTACTAATGCTGGAATTAGTTTACTAGAACTTTGAGATATAATTGCCGATCCAAATTTAAGTTACGCTGTGTGTGTTTTTGGTTATTTCAGCCTCTTTATTTCTAGCATTATCAGGTTTATTTGGATGCACTAATACATTTAAAACTTATAAAAAATAGATCACTTAAAGGTGGTCTTAAGTGCCCTACAAAAAGGATTCGTTCTTTCTCCGTGAAAAGTATATTAATGTGATAAAAATATTGTTTTACTGTAATTTATTCCTTTGAGGCACTGTACCTAATCCCACGGTAGGCTTCATAGGACTCTAAAAATTCCTATTATGATATGCGAAATTATATTAATATTAAACACATCCATAGATTCTTTTAGTCCATAAAATGTTTCAATTTTGAAAACAATAAAAAAATACATAAAATTAAAAAATATTATTTTCAAATTTAACTTTGTTTTACAAAAAACATAGAGTCAAAACTATAAGTTTTCCTATAATTTTAAAATATGCTTACCACACAATGATTGATTTCTACCTTTCATAGTAAAATAAACGTGATAGGATAATCATACAAAATAAAGCAGTTAAAAATAATGTTAGATTAAAAATAATCAATATCAATCAATAATGAATATCAATATAATATAATAAAAAGTATATATAATAATAATTGTAATATATTATTATCATATAATTTAATAATAATTATGATATATGGTGATATTTATATAATTTTTATATAATAATTATAATGCAGAGTAATATTCATATAATATAATTATTATATATAATAATGCTCATATAATAAAATAGTAATATTTATAAAAAGTAAAGTAAAAAAAATAATTATTATAAATAAGCAATATATATAAAAAAAAAACAATATTATATAAAATAATTATAATATTATACTATATTATAAATAAAATAATTACATAATGTTTATTAAAATTAATAATGAATATCAATTAATAAGTGCTGATAACTTGCAATATTTCAAAAGCTATCAATTCCTTCCATGAATTTCGCTTGAAGAACAAAAAATGTAATGTGGAAATGGTTAAATTTTTAAAGAAATCGAATTAAAATCGTCTGATATTATTAGGGTTACCGAGGGAAAAAAACTCATAAAAAATTAACTCTAATATACGTTATCCCCATGGCAACCACATTACCACACGATAAAAATAACAAGGTAACCATATTTTAATGTTATCGCCCATCTTGGCGAACATAAACAACAACTTGGCACATAGCACTCCTATATCAAATTAGCTCTCCAGGAGTTACGCATTCTGATAACTATAGGCCGGTGATATATGTTCCTATAATTAATCTAATGATCATGTTCAGCTAAAACTAATTAAATTCATAAAGAAGCTTTAATATCGTTCATAAATTTACTATATAAGATAAGGGCTTCTTTCATTCATTCGTATACCTATTCTAATTAGTTTTTTTATGTTATTTTCTGACATTTAAAAGTAAAATCAATCAAAAAACTACTATTTCTCACAATTTTTAATCAAAAAAGATATATTTTCAAACTTTAAACATTTTTAATATAAAATTTTCAAGATAAAAAAATATTTTCAGAGACATTTTACTAAACTAAACAGCATTCCTACTGAAAGATTGTTTAAAAATAATCGTTTTAAAAAAATCAAATTGAATAAAAAGAGCAAACAGCAAGTGGTGTTTATAACAAAAAAATTTGTAATATATATTTTAAGTTTATTTTCAAAAATAAAGTTTAATTTAACTAAAATGCTTTTAGATTAGGTCAAATTGCTTTCAACATTCAACTGTGAGAACACCAAAACATTTTGTGATAGAAAAGAAAATTCACTGATAAACCATGAAGTGTATTTTGTCAAAACCTACGACATTATTTTGTCTTTTATACTATCTATTCTTTTCTTAACTGTCAATTGCGTTTTAACAAACCTTCCAGCGTTTTATACCCACCTAAAATATACATAAATCATGGTTAGACGACTTTTACATTTTTCGGTTGCAAAGGTGCTGAGAAAAATCTCTGTGATGCGTGTCTGAGATACATAGTAATATTACATTTTGATCGGACGGTGCAAAAGATTTTTAGAGTGATACTTTTTTTATGGCTTATTTAAGATCAACTTTCCATTCTTTTTTAAATTATATATTCAGCGAGCGATTCTTTTTAAAGGTTTTGAATTTCGATGATATAAAAAAATTCCAAATATATATAACGTTTCAAAGACATCTTTCAACAAAATTCAACTTTGTTGTTGTTTGATTTTTGGTAGAGGCATAGTAAATTCAATAAATTTAGTTCTATACTATTGATATTCAGTGAGAACACAGTAAAAAATAATATGGGTTAAATATAAATGTGAATATTTACAGTTAATAAGCGAAAGTGTAGTAAAAAAATATTATTTAACATAAGATATTTGTAGCAAAGAATATTTCATAATTTGGTTAAGAGTGCGCAAAACAAATTATTTAAAAATGTGTAATAATTTTATTGTAATAATTATGTGTGTTACATAATAATTTATTATGTAATAAACACGAATATCACACAGAAAAAAGCTGATTGGATCTTATTGCAGACATATTTACGTCTTTTGTGTGATGAGTTTGCTCTAAAAAATGCAATGCAATGTATGCATTATATTAGATTATATTTTTTTGTAATTATTATATTAATTAATTATTTATTACTATTATATTTAAATGTTGGCTCGGTTGCTTTGAAGTAGCGTTCCGCCTCATAAGCCTAAGGTTGCGGGTTCTATCCTGGCTGGAGTCGATAGAGCAGAGATATAGATAAGCATATCATATGATTATGTGGCATGTAAAAGATTCCTTGAGTATCAATTTGGCTCTGGTACTCTTGGCAATATTTAGTATGCGACGAGAGTTTGAAATGAAAAATTCAAGCTTCAAAATTTCGTAGTGGGAGCTGCCACCAGATGGTGTCACCAATAAAATGGTTTTCACTCTTTCGGACTTGCCGTGTCAGCAGATGCCTAAGCTGTCGAAAGCAGTCCATTTGAAAAAAATTATTCTTAGATAATATAGTTTATAATATATCTCTGTTAATATAATTATAGACAGTAAAATATATCCCATTAATATAATAGATTGGGTGATTTGGAGGAGCCTATTATAGTCCCATTGATTATATTGTAGGTTGCCGCCTGCTTCAGAAGATTTCAACAAAAAAAGAAGAAGACAACATACCTAATGTACCATCTTCTCTACGATATGTCTCACATGGCGCTGGATTCCCAATTCCTGAGTCTCCAACGGATTTTTCTATCAGTTCAAACGCAGAGGATCTCGATTTATCACATAATTCGCATCAAGCGGTGAACGTCAGCATGAGATGGCATTAAGTATGACGAGTGATGTGAATTAGAATGATATTAATCCGTAATCATTTACGCAGTGAGACTCAAGAACCGTTAAATTAAAGTCTGAAAAGTTCTAAGCATTATATTTTTCATTAACATTGAAACAAACAATTAAATTCCCAAACCTAAACACATTAATCCAACATTTAATCATGCTAACATCTTAAGAAACTGTCGAAATAATAATCTCTCAATCTCTTGAAAAAGCAGATCGCATGCATTTATATATTAAGGGAATAACTGATGTCATAAGAGAAAAGAACTTTATACAAAACTTTGTGTAAATTAGATACGGCACGTTCGATAGCAGTATGATTCAATAGCATCACGATCTGCTAAAACTTCGCTTGTCAAAAATTTCAGGTGAGATAGAAAATTGAGGTAAAAGCAGATTGTGAAGCTTATTTCCAACAATGATAACTTTTCATGCTTTAATGAAACATCTTCTCCACATAATACTACCTTGGTAGAACTAAGTGATGTTTTTTTTTTTTTTGTGATTTGAATAATTCCAAAAGCAAAGAGGAGATGTTGTAAGTAAGGTCAACAGTGGAATCTTCTTGTAGAAAATATCCAAGTTATTTTTCACTCGTCATCTGCTCTTCGCGACTATTTTTAAAAATGAAAAATGTGTATTCTGCTGTGACATTGATGCCTTATTAAAAGAACTCCACACTACAAATGAGCCCAATGAATGACCTCTGTTTATAAATGTTTCAAAATTGAATCTCAAGGTGGTTTTGCTGTGAATGATGGAAACAAACTTCTATCCATACCTATTCCACATGCTGTCTACATGAAATAGACAGACCACAATCTGAAACAGCCTTTGGAAATGATAACAGTAAGTATGGCTGGGGCAGATCTCTGTACCATCATGAAAGTAGTGTCTGTTGATGGGTTTGTATAGCTAATACATACAAAGTATTGTAGTTTTTTTTTGTCTGTGGAACTGCAGAGAGAGAGAGAAAAATCACTTTGCATTACAACAAGAAAGAAAATCTTTTAGCCTGGAAAATTGAATGTATTGGGTGTAAGAGAAAGTTCTGTAGTTATTTCTTCTAAAGAAGAAAGAAATTTTCCCTTTTATTTGAAATATAATCTAAAGTATAGTGTCTTTTGTTATAGCTACAGCAGTCTGCCGGTGTTCTGGCTGCCTATCTAACCCCTTGAAAAAGAAGTTCTCTGCTTTGGAGACAAGGTATTCAACCACTGCCATTTGGACATCCTCATAATTTGTGTATTCATTTCCATCAAGAAAGTTTTACTGCGAATTTAACAGATAATAGACGGAACAATATACGCTGGTATATGCTGGCTGATGTAAAGTTTCCTAACCCAACTCTGAAATTTTGTATGCGGTGTTCCCTGCTACGTGTAGTCTAGCGGTGTCGTGATGAAGAATCATACCATTCTGTTGGCCAAAGAGCTGGACGTTTATATTCAATTCTTTATTCAAAACATCAAGTTGAGAAGAAATACGACCATTTCATTTTCTTTCAGCAGCTCATAGTGCACTATACCCTTACTGCCTCACCAACATAACCTTCTTTTGATGTAAAAAAATCAGCTTTAGATGTAAGTGGTAGTGTCTCTCCTTTGTAAGTCAATGCTTTATTTCTAACCACGAGCTTATACACTATCCACTTTTCATCTCCATTCACCAAGTGATCCAAAAATGGTTCCTTTTGTGACAAGCAAGATTTGAAGAACATATCAAAATTCTGTCATTAAATGTTTTTCACTTAATTCGTGTGGCCATCAAACAGAGAGTTTGGACACGAAACCAAGCCTTTTAATGTAATCCAAAGCATTAGTCTGATGCATTCCAAGCTTAAAGCCCACTTCTGTGAAAGTTAATGGGGGATTTATCCTGATAATTTTAAGTATCATTTTGTCATTGACATCTGATGGCCTTTCTTTTGTCTGGGTTCATCATTCAAAGAAAGCTCATACAAGTGAAATTTCACAAGCCATCTTTGTCAAGTTCGAGCTGTTATTGCTTCCTCTCCAAACACGTCACACAAGTTTCTTTTTGACTCTATCGTGTTATTCCTGTTTTGGAACTGAAACAACATGCCTTAGGTGTACTTTTTCTTTACTCATGTTGATAGTCTTACAAGTTAAAAAAACTAACGAGAATGCAAAAAATGTGTATAAATCATCAATAGTATACTAATCTACTTGTTTAAACCAGTTTCAGTTGGATCAAAATTCTTACTAAGGATCAACAACACATAAAAGTACATGTGCTCAAAAACGACAGAATTTTCCCTTATACACAATAGATTACCTTCCTGTATAGCATTTCCCTTATACACAATAGATTACCTACCTGTATAGCAAATCTGCACAAAATCATCATTCCACCTTTACATATCTAGCTTGGACGTCAAAAACTTGATAAAAACCATAGGTAAATAAGAATGGATCAGAGTTAGGTACCAGCATAAAAAATTCCATCAGCTCAACATAACAAAAACTAAAGAATGAGTTTTTGGAAGGCCTCGGATTAAACAGCTTTGCAGAAGCCCCAAGTTTATAAAGAATTTACGTCCATTCTTCCCTGTGACCCGGCTAGAGGAGTGAGAGGAACTAAATGATCAGACGACATGGTGAACTTCAATTATTTTATTTATCACTATATTCAACCATGACACAAACAACACTCAAACAAGATAACCTTAATTAGTAATAGAACGGGAGAGAGACGAGATTGCGTTGGGGAGAATATATTCAATAATGCAGCTCTACCTTTAATATAACTTTATACAGAGCTTACGTATTTAATGACCGCACTATTAGTTTAACTTTCTAAACACAGACTTGATTTAAGACCACAGTATCTGAACTCTTGCAGTCTTCTATTTTTTCACGTTGACTTTAACACTTTCCGCCAGTTAATTGAATCACTTTCTTAATATTCCAACTTCTGGCTTCTTATGCTGTTTACGTATACGTTTCACTGCCCATTTACTTCACTTCTAATCTATTCACAGTTCACTAACTCTCAACCTCGCGAATAAAGAACATATATATATTAAACTTAATTTGCATATCACGCTTTCTGCCCTTTGGAGAAGGTTGGCTGAAAATGCTGGCCCAAAAGAATTCCCCAGAGGTTAATTGAAGGATGCGTATAGATCCATCACAAGTTTTAGAAACTTCTTCAAAGTAAAGAAATACAGGTTGGGGATGCATTCGATCAATGGCTAACAAACTTCCTAAGAAATGTGGCTAGGTTGAAAGCTACAAGGATCCAGTTGAGGATATGTTGGCTTTATTTTAGGATTTCGGCTGCAATATATCCTTAAAGAACCACTTTCTGAATCACCTCATAAATTTCTTTCCTCGAAACTGTGAACAAGTCAGTTGAGCAAAACGAACGTTTTCATCAACACATTGTCAACATTTAAAAAAAATGGTTCCAGGAGAATTGATCTGTGGCAAAATTGGTTCACTACAGTTGGAAGCTCATCAGAGATATTCTCAACATTCATTACAAGAGAAATTCAGTAAAGTTTTTCCATCCTCTTCAATAAACACACATTAATTATGTGACCAAATTGATCTTTAATTTAACAATTATTTAAACATATACACATGACATCACAAAACGGAACGACACTTAACAAATCTAACCGAGTTCTGATCTTCCGCGCAACTCGTTTGCGCAGCTCACAAAATCCTTCTTCCAATTCCCGAAGGGATTATTTAACGGCCGATCTGGAATGATTTAAGGGATTCTTACTAATTCCAAAACAAATTATAAGATATTCCTATAACATGCATAAATACACTTTTCTGAACTAGGCATACGTATTACAAAACAAGTAATATAAAGAAAAATTAAATCATTTCCTACTTAGGTCAAAACAAAGAAAATTTCATTATAGTTACTTTTTATTAAATAATTACAACTAATATAAATATGTATATACATATGACAGAATCACAATATTTTTTTACTGAGCACATTAAAAAAGTTTTAAATCAATTCCTATTTAGGTCAAAAAAACTTATTTTAGTTACTTTTTATTAAATAATTAGAATTAAATATGTATATACATGTATGACAGAATCACAATATTTTTTAATGAGAACATTTATAAACCCGTGCGCCACACAATGTATCACACGGGGCTTACGTCACAAAGGAAAGATTACAACACAAACATCCATGCCTTCTCTGGGATTCGAACCCAGATTCTACGTCCCCACAGTCAGCATCCCTAACCACTATACCGGATGGGCGGCAATCACAATATTAAGAGGCAAAACACCTTTTAAACTAACATTAAAAACTTTTTAACCACATTAAATTTGTAATTACATTTTTTTAATAAAAGTTGAATGTAACAGGTTAGAATTTATCTTAAAATCAGTGTAAAAGGAATGCTGACGTATCACTAGCATATGATTATTCAGGTTAAGCTAAATCTTCATCACAAACTTAACAGAAGCTGTTTTATCCAATGGTGCTGTCATCTAAAGGAATAATGTCGACTGAAGAATATATCTCTTTAGCTTTAATTAATTTGCTTAATTTAATTAATGAATTAATATTTGAAAAACTATAATTAACATCAAGTGCCACATCTACTACAAATTTTAAAAAATGTATTTGAACTTGAGAGAATGAATAAAAAGTATTTTATTTTTGATTGAAAATTTGAATAAGATATACGAATATACATAGGGAGATTGTGAACTATTAGTAGGAATTGAAAAAACTCAGCCAATTGCGCCTTTTCTTTGTCATATTCACATTCAACATATCGAATCCGTTATGAATCAACTATAATTATCTAGGAAGGAAAAACTTTTTTTTTTGTTTCCCAGTGTTATTTCTAACTACTTATGTTTCTAAATGTATTTCCATTCTACATGCACATACTTTTTTTTTTTCAAAAATCTGACGATTTCTCTTCATTTGCATTTAATTAGTTTACTTTAAAACTAAGTGATATAGTGAAAAGCAAGTTAAAATGCATCTATTGATTTTAAAAATTCTTGGGAATTGAAATTCAATGTTTGTTTTATTAAAATTGAAATGATAAAATGCTATGATTGGCTTACTGATTAATTAGGAATGTAAAATTATATCTTCGTCCTCAATTCAAACTAATCAATTATTTTTAACCGAAATTAAATTAAATAATAAATAAACACTTTGCAAATTGGATGCAATGGTGGAAATGAGAAGTATTACTTGAAAGAAAAAAGCTGCTCTTAAAACAACTGTGTTAAAAAGAGATTAAAGGATCTAAATTTGAAAGGGCATTTTAAATTAAATTAGAATGATTAAGTGTGTTCTTCATAATTCAACACTTGCGTTCAAAATCATTTTCGACGCTTGTAACGCACAACTGAAAATTGAGACTTTTGCATATGTATATAAAAGCGTTAAACTAATCACTTTTAAAACATTAATTGCATGAAAAAGAAAACTAAGTTACTGATAGTGAAAACGTATCTCCAACTGATATTCCCATCTCTCTCAGATTTTGTTAGAAAATCCCCTTTGTGTGCAAAATAAGTCGCTCTAATTAATTGCATGTTAATCTATACCTTAAATCCTACTAATTAACTTATTTTGTAATGAAATACAAAGCTGTAGAATTCATTAACAAAATTTACTTCAAAATACTAGAAATTGATGTATATAAAGTGTAAAGTGACAAATCAGCTTAATTAATTCATTTTCATATCGCTTAGTAGCACAAGGAACGTTAGCAGTGGAATTTGTAATTAGTATATTTAACACCACCTAACATTACCAGAAAGGGAAGAAAATACTTTCCCTGCGTCAAATGGAAGTAATCACAAGCTTTCAATTACCAGTATGTGATTCTGGTGCATAACCTCAACTTATTCTAGAAAATTAATGATGCAAGATAATGATGCTCTAAGATAAATCCTTCACGAAATTGAACTCAAACGCGTCCTTTTAAAAGTAACATTCATTTGAAAACAGAGATTTTCATATACCTGTAAAAGAATTACATGTACCTGTAAGTGTGTTAAGTTAATTTATTTAAAACACCAAAGTTAAATTTAAACTATCAAAATTATAGCAAGTTATCTGGGATTCAAATCGCATCTCTTAAAATAATTAAATTCTAATAATTTGTGATTGAACTCAATCATGGCATAAAATCATATGAAAATTAGGACTTACAGATACCCTTATAATAAATTATAGTTTAAAAAACTAAAAACACGCTCGTGCTCTCCCTTTATAGTTAATCTAACTAAGTTGTAGTTAATCGTTTAGTCGCCAAATCTGTAAATGGGATCTGAAATTAGTCGGCAGATGCGGGAAGGGATTTGAAAATGGGAAATAATTAATCCTGATGATCCTGATCAGGACAATGGAACAAAATTATTCAATTCTTGTATTGTCATCGGTCTTGGACAAGAGAGAAAAATTTCGAATTTATCTGATCTTTTAAAGTGGGTAAAAATTGAGTTCAAAGATTCCGTTACATACAAGTGAAGCTTATAAAAGGGTGTTGAAAATACATTAATTTGAGTAGTTTTAAAAATCCAAAACTGTATTAATCGCATGAAAAATTATATTAGACTGCAGCTATTGAAAACATTCCTCAGTAAATAATTTTACTACGAACTCAGTAATTATTATTTGATGTAAGCATTTCCCCTTAAATTTTAGACCTTTAAAATTAATAAAAAGTTAAGGGGGGGGGGGAATCCCATTTAGAGTCTATAACTAGAAATGTATCAGTCTTAAAAAAGGCATTTAACATTTTGAACAAACATTTGGCAATTTCAAGTAAAGTTATGTTTATAAGATGCCAAAAACACAAAAAATATTAAAAGCGATGCCAGAAGAGTTATCCGAAACGGGATGAAAGTCGTTAAATGTGGTGAAATCATTAACTATTTCTTAGGAATTGAATGCTTCATTCAGCAAATACAACTACAAAGAAAAAGAACAATCAATATAAAGTGTAGAATAGGGAGCCCCTTGGCGAAGTCAATTTTTTGGCGGCCAGAATCGGTCGCCTAGCGACTTTTCTTAATAAATATTTAAGCAATTTTCGGAGTTTACTCCTTAAAAATCGATTTTCATATAAAGCCCCCGGTATGGAAATATGAGGAGTGAAATTTGAACAAACGTTAACAAAAATACGTTACACTGTGTTCTGCGCATGCGCCAAGTTGCGGTCGAAAAAAGGACTACTTTTTCTTCTTTTTTTTAAAAAAATACGGTCATTCTTTTCCTACCAAAATCAGACACAAAATGACTACAAAATCGGAAAGATCACTTATTTCGCCACGAAATGATATAAACTTTTTTACAAATAACGAAATTTTGAAATTTTTACGGTTTTTTCTAAAATGAGTCAATGTCGATGCTTTTCTATGAAAAGAGTTTTTCAACCATTCTCAACGAATTTCTTACCTTTGTAATGTATCGAAATTTTGTACTAAAAAAGTCTATTCTTCGTTCTTTTTGATTCAGTGATTTAAAATATAAAATGCCAAAAACTTTTTTTTTGTGAATTTTCAAAAAATACTCAAAATTTTAACTAAACATTTAATAACTTCGTTATTTTTTAAAATAATCACATGAAACTTTTTTCCCAAGTGTCAAACACTGTTATTTTTTTTTTCAACTATTGAAAAAATTGCTCAAAAATTACGGATTTTAAAAGCTTTTGTGCTTTTTGTCTAATGCCCTTTTTTACAAGAAATCATTTATGCAGTTTTTTCTTACATTTTTTTGTTTAAAAATTACCATGATTTGTTATCTATGTGAAAAATTTAGAAAGTATATTTTGAAAATAAGCACTCAAAAAAAATATTTTAACTTTAAAAATCATTCGCAAGCTACATTTACTAGCATTACTCTTTTTAGTGTAATTGGCGTAGAAAACCGGTTTTCGAGCCAAGCGATATTTGATGCCTTAGATCTTTTGACAAAAAAGTTGACTATAACAGCTGAAAATCACCAAAATTGGCGGTATGTATTTAGTACTGTTTTGGTGTGTTGAATAGCAAAGTTATGAAACATGATTATCAAAAATAAACTTTATTTCAACAACACAACCAATATTGTGCAAAAAGCACACATTTTGGTGCTATCAGAAACGAGGCTACGCAATGAGGAATTAGTTAAAACTGAAAAATTTAACACATAACACAGTATAGAGCAGGGGTAGGCAGACTTTTTCAGGACACGGGCTACTTCTAATTATTTCATGGTGTTGCGGTCCACCCAATGTTAGTGGCGCACACAAGGGCGGGGAAGGGGTCCACAGGTTCGGACCCTCCCTCATAGCCCTTGATTTCTTTTTCCGATTCATTATAATCCCATGTAAATAGTACGTAAAATGTTATTAAGTATTTGTTTTTTGTATTTTTATTATAATTAATGTTAATTATTTATTTAGTAATTCATTTTTTTGCTGTTTTTTGTTCCCGAGAATCGACAAAATCAAAAAATTTTGTTTGGCTGAGTATTGAGGTATGATGCGTGAATAGTAGACATTGACCCCCGACCCCATCCTTCCTTGAAAAATTCCTGTGTGCGCCACTGCCCAATGTCGTAGGTGTGGTGAGGTATAAGGAAAAGGTTATTATTATAACTTAATAATAAATACGGAATATGTACTTACCTACAGAACTAAAATAAAAAACAGCAATTTAAAACCAGTTTTAAAGCAAAACGCAAGACACAAACTTAATAATAGCCACAAATATAATTATATCAAATGATGCATTTATTATGAAACAATTCAAAATACATTAAAAATCAAATATTTTCATCTAAATTTAGTGCTCATAGTTATGGTCAGAAGACTTGCGTACTGTCAGCCAATTTTGAATTTTCCGTATATAATTACGAACTGCTAAAATCTTCAGGCGGTTACACCAAAATGTCTTAGTGGTCCACCGGTCGATCGCGATCGACGTAATGCCCACCCCGGGTATAGAGGATCAAGTATTAATCGTGAGGGCGAGGTTGCCATCTACCAAAACTGCGCGATTCACAACATAAGTTTATTGGTAATCATGATAGTTTTGTTAGAAGAAATACCCAGTACGTTAATCAAACTAAATCTAATTTGGGAGATATATGTACCGCGAGATGCATTTTACCTACTCTAAACCCTTTGTTGCGTCACAGTTTATATTTCTGTTTATCAGAATGTTACTGACATTATAGATTATATCCAAGAGACATTATTAGTATATACACAGAAGGTGGTTCTAAGCTACTGGGGAAACAGTATCATGTACTTCCTCTCATATTTGGTGGCGATTTCAATATTTTCATTTCGATAAAGGAATTAAGATCAGCACAATTTTTAAAATCAGAGCTTAACTTCGATTTTGTTTCTGGTAAAGTACTTGGGTCGACTAGGTATGATACAATTGATGCGATGCTTTTATGATTCGTAAATCTCGTATCTACCGACGTTCACGTATCATACTTTAGTTGCCACGAGCCTCTTGTCAAAGTGATTAAAAATGGTGAGAAAATGTAACTAATACTCACAGTGATATTAATATTGAAGTAAATCAACCTTCTTAACAATGTACTTATGTACTATAAGTTACATACATTTATGTTACATATAATTGACGTACATTATTATTATATATATATTATTTTACAGAATCAATATGAAAACTGTGTAATAGAATAAAGAAAACACATGCATGGTTTCAGTATTATGAGATGCGTTATTACTCCTGCGTTATTACCATCCATTCGAATAACTCCTTGTTGAGCAGCTTTTTCTGTTATCCAATGCATAACCTATTTTTATCTCTATTTGGCATTTTAGCTTAAATAATTCATTTCGCTTATAAATAAAAGTTCATGTCTTAATGGTATAGAAAAACATTTGGAAAAAAATATATTGGAATTAGTTGCGTTGCAAGAGATTAAAAATATTTAGTTCTTAGAATGTAAATCTATTTCAAAGCTTATTTCACAGAATTTCACCACTGGAATATTTCATTATAAATTTAAATACTTAACAGTTCGTAGAATTTTGAAGCTTTACAGATTTTATTACTTTTCCGCAGACATTCTGCCTAGACAGTTAATAACGTACGTAGTCTTCAATGAGCAATTAAACACAGTCTTTTGGTGTTTTTAGATACGTTTTATTCTCAAGTTTTAGCCAAAATAATCCTTAATTTACCGACTAAAAATAATTCAAGCAAATATTCTTAAAAGCAACTTACTTCACTTAACAACCAATAGAATAAAAGAATAAAACTTCATGAATAATGAAAAATAATAATAAAACGCACTTAAGTACTATGAAAATTCTCTTTTGGGCTTATTTCAAAGTTTACAGTAAGTCACTGAGCTTTTACAAGCTACTTAAAGTCTAATTTTTGTTATTTATTGCTTTTAGTTTAAAAACGTAAAAATAAAATTAAAAATGTCTGAAATCTATTATAAGACTTTGATTCTAAAAAGGGTATTTTATATTTTTATAATCTATATATATAAAGGAGAAAAGCGATTCACTCACTGACTGACTGACTGACTGACTAATCACGATATCTCCGGAACTATTCAACCTACAGACTTGAAATTTAGTAGACATGTTCCTTTTCATAGAGTAGACATCAGCTAAGAACGGATTTTCCGAAATTCGAAACGCAAAGGGCGTTACTGAGGGTTAAGAGGAGTTATAAATAATTGATTCCATGTTTAAACTACTTGATGTACAATTTTGAAATTGGATAAACAGATTCCTTTCAGAGAGTAGAGATCCACTACAAAAATAAGTTTGGTAAAAATCGACCCCCAAGTGGCGTTGCAGAGGCTTAGGGGGCGTTATAGATAATTATTTCCATTTTTAAACTATATGACGCACTGTATTTAAATTTGATAAATAGATTCCTTTCGTAGAATAACGATCAGTTACAAAACGGGTTTTGTGAAAACAGATTTCTAAGTGGCGTTGCGGGGGATTAAGGGGCGTAATAGATAAATATATCCGTTTTTAAACTACTTCACCTACCTGCTTGAAAATTGGTAGGTATGCTTATTTCCTGGAGTAAAATATCCGCTACAAAACGGGTTTTGGGAAAATTGACCTCCAAGGGGTGTTGCGGGGGCGGGAGGGGGGGTTAAGTAGCGTTATAAATTCCGATTTTTTAAGTTACTAGACGTACAGTCTTGATTCTTAGTAAGCAGATTCCTATTCAAAGGGTAGAGATACGCTACAAAATGGGTTTCGTGAAAATTGCCCCCAAGTGGCGTTGCGGGACTTAAGGGGCGTTGTAGATAATTATTTCCATTTTTTAAACTATTAGACGCACAGTCTTTATATTTGATAAATAGATTTCTTTCATAGAGTAGAGATCAGCTATAAGAAGGTTTTGTGAAAACAGTCCTCTAAGTGGCGTTGCAGGGGTTTAAGTGGCGTAATAAATAAATATTTTCGTTTTTAAACCTACTTGAAAATTGGTAGGAATGTTTCTTTCATGGAGTAAATATCCGCTACAAAACGGGTTTGGGGGAAATTGACCCCAAGGGGTGTTGCGGGGGCGGGAGGTTTAAGGGGCGTTATAAATTCCGATTTTTAAGTTATTAGACGTACAGTCTTGAAACTTAGTAAGCAGATTCCTCTCATAGGGTAGAGATACGCTACAAAATGGGTTTCGTGGAAAATTGCCCTCCAAGTGGCGTTGCGGGACTTAAGATAATTATTTCCATTTTTAAACTATTAGACGCAGTCTTTATATTTGATAAATTGATTTCTTTCATAGAGTAGAGATCAGCTATAAGAAAGTTTTGTGAAAACAGATCTCTAAGTGGCGTTGCGGGGGATTAAGGAGCGTAATAGATAAATATTCCCGTTTTTAAACTACTTCACCTACCTGCTTGAAAATTTGTAGGAATGTTTCTTTCATGGAGTGAATATCCGCTACAAAACAGGTTTGGGGAAAATTGACCCCCAAGGGTGTTGCGGGGGTGGGGGTTTAAGGGGCGTTATAAATTCCGATTTTTAAGTTATTAGACGTACAGTCTTGAAACTTAGTAAGCAGATTCCTCTCATAGGGTAGAGATACGCTACAAAATGGGTTTCGCGAAAATTGCCCCAAGTGGCGTTGCGGGACTTAAGGGGCGTTACAGATAATTATTTCCATTTTTAAACTATTAGACGCACAGTCTTTATATTTGATAAATAGATTTATTTAATAGAGTCAGCTATAAGAAGGTTTTGTGAAAACAGACTTCTAAGTGGCGTTGCGGGGTATAAGTGGCGTAATAGATAAATATTTTCGTTTTTAAACTACTTGACCTAGCTGCTTGAAATTTGGTAGAAATGTTTCTTTTTATGGGGAGTAAATATCCGCTATTAAAACGGGTTTGGAGAAAATTGCTCCCAAGGGGTGTTGCAGGGGGTTAAGGGCAGATATAAATAATTATTTCTATTTTTAAACCATTAGACTCACAGTCTTGAAATTTGGTAAGCAGATTTCTCTCATAGGATAGAAATACACTACAAAATGTATTTTGTGAAAATCGACCCCTAGGTGGCGTTGTGAAGGTTCAAGGGGCGTTATTGATAATTTTTTTTGCATTTTTAATTAATTGGACGCACAGTCTTCAAATTTTGCTAAGCAGATTCCTTTCATAGAGTGCAATTCCCCTACAAAATGGGTTTTGTGAAAACAGACCCAGAAGTGGCGTTGCGGGGGCTCAAGTGGCGTTATAGACAATTATCCCCATTTGTATACTGTTAGACGTACAGTCTTGAAATTTGATAAGCAGATTCCTTTCGTAAAGTAGAGAACCGCTACAAAATGGGTTTTGCGAATATCAACTACCAAGTTTAATTTCGGGAGTTTTAAGAGGCGTAATCGATAAATATTTCCATTTTTAAACTATTTGATCATCCTGCTTGAAAATTGGTAGGCATGTTCCTTTCATGGAATAGAGTTCCTCTAACAAAGAGTAAAACGAAAATTGACCCCTAAGGATGTTTACGAGGGGTCAAGAGGAGTTACAGAAAAAAATTAATGTTTTTAATTGTTAGACCCATATACTTGAAATTTGTTAAGCATGTTTCTTTTGTTGAATTGAGATCCACTAAGAATGTATTTTAAGCAAATCAAGTTCTTAGGGGGGTGCAGGGGGTTACTGGGACGTATTGACAAAAAATACTTTTTTCGAGCTACAAGGACTATAATAATGAAATTTGGTTTGCATTTTTCTTTTGTTGAATTGAAATCCTCTAAGAGCGGTTATTTTGGAAAACGGCTCTCAACGGTATTACGGGGATATTGATAGTAAAATTAGTATTGATTTGGCGGGAATCCACTTGGTTTTTGGGTTACGAAAGAGCAAATATCATTCTATACTTCAATTTTAGAGATTTTTAGAAAATACCAATTAGATGAGTTCTGCCCTTTTTTTTTGCGACAGTTAAAGGTATAAGTATATTTTTCAATACAATCGAATTCTTAATGCTAGGACTTAGATATCAATAATTTATACATATATATAAGCAGTAAAAATTTATAAAACATCATGAAATACCCAGCGAAGCGGGCGGGTAACAGCTAGTCCATTATAATGGAGAACTGATGATTATAACTAAAACTGTGTGTGGTTTTATTTCGAATTACTAAACTTTATTTAAGTATAGTCTTTATACTTGCAGTTTTCAGGGGCACCAAAATAGTATTTTCTTGGTGCCACTTTTTGACGATAAAACATATTTCATGTTTTAGTAATACAAGTATGGATTTTTTGTCCTTATTAAGTTGTTCAATTTCTAGGTTTCAGTTCTAATTACAGCAGAAATGTCCATGTAAGATTGTGGAGGGTTTTTCCTGATTTTAAGCGAAACTCAAAGCTCAAAGTCTAATGTAACGCTGTGTATAGTAATGGGTTTACATACTTTCTCTTAGAACTTTCAATAATATTTAATGAAACCATGCAATATTCAGAAATACACATGAAAATGAACTAAATGCCTATTTTATTTCAATTTCTATATAAAGGTCAAATTTTTCGTTCCTAAAGTTCTCTAAAAAACTGTCATTTAATTTAGATAAGGAGAAAGAATTTTAAATCTTTCTCTTGTAACCAGTTATCTGTGAATGAGACAAGTATATTCGTCACGGAGAGGTTGTAGAATTTTGTGTCATGACGGAAAACGTAAAATGTAGAGACCATTGGTAATTTTTTGAGAAAAACAAAATCTATTCTCGTATTTCAAGATGTAAAGAATATTTTGAGCCAGGCGAGAGTAAAACAAATAAATAAAAAGTATGGAAAATTTGAGAACTCATGCATTCTCGTATGCACTGCCTGAAACAGCGTATAAGCGGGAATAATGAATTTATTTAGGTGCGAGGATCAATGTTTTTTAGATGTTAGTATAAAAAGGGCAAAGGCAAAAGTCGGGAAGTTGATTTATTATAGACTTTGTAGTGTCTAACTACGGTTGGCGGTAGATTATGGGATGGCTGGCACAATTCTTCGCATCCGCGGGGGTGAGTTTCTATTTCTTAGAGAGAAGGAGATTGACCTTCAAACAAAGCGGGCAGGGCATAAGAGAGTTAGTTCCTTGGTTCTTGGAGCACAGAGGTGCTGTACCGAATTGTGTTAAGAAAAGCGAGTCCTTTGGTTTTAGTCCGACGCACAGGATGTGGTCTGCTGTACCAAGAAGAGATCGTTTCTTGGGAGTTGTTTTTAACACAATGGACTGTGTTCGGTTTGATTGTATTGAGAAACTGGGTGATTTTGGTGGCTGTTTATGCGAAGTACAGCGTAGAGAAGTAGTGAAAAAGTAATACAAGAGAGGTATTACAGGTTTCCTTCAGATATGGTCAGCCATGGTACAAATGCGTGACGCAGACCAGCCACTGAGCACATTAATGGCTGCTGGCCCGAAGTTACCTAGATATCTAGTGTTGTAAATGTCAGTTGTTTGATGTTAGAACCATGTGCTGACGTTAGAATAAAGGCCGATGCCATGTTGTCTAAAAAATAGTTATTTTACAGAGGTGGTAAGAGGACTGTAACCAACCCTAAAACACCTACTCCAGAACTTCCTTAAAATCAAGACAGGCAGAAAATATCATTTACAAAGTTCCATTTTATGTATAGCATCCTGTTTCGGCGATTACCACTCCACGGGAGGAATTTAAATTCTTACCATTAATTTTTGTTGCATTTTTCGAGCAATATATATATGTTATACATGTTTATGTTAATCAAATAAATAAATATTAGTGCAACGCCGGGCTAAGTAGGGGGGGGGGGAGAAACAAGGAAGTCAAAGTAATTTCGAAAAAGAATATTGGAAGTGCTGATTTTCTTAAGGGAAGGGAAAATGTTAAACGAGAAAGCACGAGCAACACCGAGACATGCTCTCACATCGTACGCGTACACACCCACACAGAAGTTCTGGCGTCATGAGGGAAAGAGGAAATTCTCATGGAGATTAATTTATACACTCGGTAAAAGCCCGTGCAACGCCAGGCTTAGCGGAGGGGAAAGAAACATAGAAGTCAAGATAATTTCGAAAAAGAATATTGGTCATGCTGATTTTGTGAAAGGAAGGGAAAATTGATAAAAGTAGAGAAAGCCCGTGCAACGCCGGGCCATACAACTAGTTAGTAATGTATATATAAAATAGGCAATTTTTTAAAATAAACTCAGATTTTTGATCCAATATTTTAACACTGACACTTATTCTGTGATTGGCTCGATTTCCGTGACACATATCGTTGCTTGCTCTCAAACGAGGGAGCGCCACAGTTAAATGGTTAAACAAAATGGGTCAAAGGAGAGAAAATCGATCTTAGTTCATTTACACACATAAAATAAATATACTTATTTTTATGGACTTGTCACCATAAAACCTATTGCAATCGAAAGTTTTTTAATTTTTTATTTAGAACTGTTGTTTTTTAAATAAACATGATTATACACTGCTGCCCATTAAAGTCGTAAGACCATGAAGAAAGGGTCAAAAACACAAGAAAGGACGATGATTTAATATTCCAATAATTAGTATTTAAGCGCAATAGG